>VCRD01001234.1:96203-141510 GCA_006783055.1 Trinorchestia longiramus
AGAAAATTAAAAACATTCCTCCTTCTCGCTCTATGTTTGCCACCATCCAACTTAGAGCTTTACTAATGATTTTTATGTTCTGTATGCCCTGTATGTGCTATGCTCCTATTATAATGCACTATTATCATGATAAGGTACAAAATTATGAATGTTTCACTAATGAACCCATATTCGTAAACAAAGGTTACGAACTATTTCTGTCATTAATGGATGTTGAAAACCTACGAGTATTTCTAAACGTTCCTTTAATTGAAACATTAGAAATTTGTTAATGGACTTATATCTAAGTTTTATTATGTGCTAAAAATGCCTGTTGAATTCATAACGAAAATTTTATCAAATCTGAGTTGAGCTGAATATAGATTGCTCCTGGCACTTATATTTGTCAAAAATTTAATTTGTTTTTATTAGCAGTGATGAGGATGAAATTTCGTCATTAGAAATAGATTCAAATACGATCTATAACATAAGAAAAATCAGTGGCATGTTTCTTTATGTATAATTAGTTACACTGGCTCCTTTTCGTCTTTTTAATGTTTAGTTTGGTTTCAGCAATTAGGAAAGATAAATTACTTTACTATTTTTTATTTTATTTCAGTGGACATAAAATTAAGGAATTAACTCATAGCTCTAGTGATCAAAAATTTCCAAGGGTAATAGTATACCCTCACCCATTCGCGGTTCCCCGTTCCCGGCCCCACATACTCGCGGATTTTGCTCTCAAAGTTTTTTTTTCAGAATTTCGGCAATTTTGTGAATTTCGTGTGACATTTTTTTAGCAGAAAAAAGCTCACATTTACCCTAACTGGTAAATTATTTTAAGATAACAATGTCAGTTAATATAAAATAAAAAATTAGAAAAGAGAGATGATACAGCATATGGCGACTCTTTAGAATGCGTTTGGGAAGCTTATTTTAGCGTATTTAATATCATACTGCATCATTCGTTTTAAAACTGCGTCAATAATTGACGGATTTTCGGGATTCCCGGGAGAGGAATGAACTAACCCCCGCGAATAGCGGGGGAATACTGTAAATAGGCTTTCGTTTAGCACTAGTAAGAGCGTACAATAAAGCACTCTTCTGATTAACACATTAACAGCCTATTAACATGTATAATTATTTTTTAAAAAACGGGGTTACGCACACAGACACATACACACACGTACACACACGCACCAACACACATACTCATACATGCTCACACAGCATGCACATCTGAATGCAAAGACGTCCTCATTCTTGAGAGTCGTGTTGCTGAGTTGGTCTCAGTTATTATACATCACTCTAGGCCTCCCACTAATTACCTCACTCATAGGCCTGCCACTACTCCATCCCAGTCCACCACCCATTAAGTGGAACTTCAAGCCAGTAAATGATTCTAGTGTTTTGTCTGCAGTTTCTACAACATCAAATTTTAAAACTTTAAAGTTTCACTCAACGAAAAACTAATTTTATCATATTTAGTATGAAACTGCCTATCCTTTACACATAGCGTTGTGTTTATCATTACCTTTTGATTCAATTCCTAGTACATCACGATATTTTTTGCAGTATTTTTTCTTGTGAAAATTATGATAATGGCGCTTTAAGCTTAAAAGTTCATTCCACGTTTTAATAAATCTTGCTATCTTGAGTAAAATGTTTCCAAATACTATTGTTGTGCCCAGCGTTTGTGTTCACAATTATACGGCTTTCAAAATAAGGGAAACTCGAACTAAGCAGGCAACAATAGCCACATGTAAGGACATCTTTAAATTCATACACACAATGTGGGCATACTACAAATCACCTTAATTTGCATCAACCTGTCATTATCTTCGAGGTAACGTGCTTTGATTCCAGGTCTTACGACAGAGCGATAGGAAAACAGCACCTCGTAACTCAGTGTTGACTAGGTAAAATGTACGCTCCCTTATGGTGAGTAACTGTTTCAACTGTACATTCCATTGTAATTTCTTTGCAGTGCCTATAAAAATAGATTTGCTATAACAAATTTTACCTTAGTATTATATACGTTTGTGTTTGATATCATATTGTGCGTTTCGTGCTCCAGGTAAGAGCCTTTCATCAGCAATTTGGTAATGACTGCGCTTCAAAATCAAGCTTAGTGCTTTCATTTGCGCCAGTGATGCTTAACTCAGATGAAGCGAACAACAATAATCGCAGGAGTGATTAAAGTAAGTTCATTTGGCTCCTGCTGCCTTGTTTAGGGACGAGCAAACATGATACAGATAGAGCTCAATTCGGTGCCAAGTTAAAGGTATCATAAAAGCGGTGTTAGTGAATGGATCCGACTTTCTTGCACGTAAATTTCTGTTTCTCTGTTTCCTTGATTGGTCGCTCCCGTTTAGATTTTCAGTGTGCTATCCTTCTGCCGTGCAACTGGTAAGACTGAACAGTGCTGCATAGTAGGTAACCTTGAGAAATTGAAATTTATATTTGTAGCATATGTTTATTGTTAATTACAGAAAGTGTTTCTGTCTCGTCAGGCGTGACCTCTTCGGCGGCTCCTTATACCCGGGTCAGTTCAGCATACATGGAAAAATTTGCATAACCACAGAAAAATACACTTTGTTGTAGTTCGACAGACGTTTAGTCCCGCGCACTTGTGGCCGGCTGGACCAAGTTTTCATCCATACAGAATCTCACTGTTCTATCACTAGCAAGTATTCCGTTACTTGAACTTGTTCATAGATTAGGATATCGTTCAGCATTGTATTTTTTTGTTAATTGTATATTATTATTATTAAATTGTATATGTATATATACATATTATATGTATATATATTATTTATTTTTCCTTCTCAAATGACGGTTTGACAAGAGTCTGAATCCATTTCCTGATAGAACCTTAGGGCTAGAAATTATGACCTTACACGCAGTCTATTGAAATGTCTCTAGTATTTCAAAATTTCTGACGATCTTTGGTGATGCTACATCCTGATAATAATACAGATCTACTCGACAAGTCACAGCAGAGTTCACCTCTAGCCACTTGGATCCTAGGCATATAGCATTCACAGTTAACATGAACACAATTTTTATTCTTATGGCAACCAGCACAAGGTTTAAACGCTACATTTATGTCAGATAAGTACTCTTTCTTTTGAGTTCAGGCTTCTTTAGCGATTTTTTTACGATTGTGCGCAATACTTATCCAGTAAAATTTTAATGCTTATTTACTTTCATCCTGTCGCTGTTATTTCCCATCACATTGGGAATTTCAGCGTTATCAATTGTGAAGCCTATTAGTAGCCTACTTCATGTGGATTACGTTGCATATTTTATTGTTCTTCGCCTGTTAAAAAAGTAAAACCCACTGATAACACCAAATCAGATATTTTTGGTGCTGGAGCAGCCATGAAAATATTTCATTATTCTCAGATTCCTTATAATAAAACAGGAACAGAAATAAAGTGAAAAATATATATTTGTAGACGAAGGCCCGTAAACTTTCCTCAACGAAATTAGGTGAATCTATGGTGGTAACCAAAGGACTGTTGTTTTAGCACCAAGTCGTTAGTTCAACAATGTTAGAGAAGACAAACAGTATCAGATGTTGAAGGGAACAATGCACACTCCTTTATGATTAACAGTAAGGAACACAAAAAATAAACTGAGTACACAAACTTTTTTTCTGATAACATTGTGGTGAATAGTAAAATTGCACTACAGAGAACACTGTAACTTCCACCACATAAGTACACTACGCTTTTAACCCTTTCGGTACCATGATGCAAACATCAAAACCTTTTCAACATATTTAACATCAAATTTAAAAAAAAGATGCTTTGTGATGTTTTACGGTCACTGCATTGTCCTGATCAAACTGTAGCTTGCACTGCCCTACCAGCGTTTGCACAGACACACGTGTTGCTCTGCATCTTAATAGGCGAAAAATGACTGCGGCTACCAGAGATGCCGTCAGGACCGAAAGGGTTAATCGCTATCCCTGACCGACTAATCATCAGACAAGCTGCCTCGACAAGGTCTGCTCAAGAGGCTTCTTACGGCAGATGTTCAACTAGAAAATGGTCACTCTGTGCCAAAATCACCTCAAGTCAAGACCTGTTGCCATTCTTGGTGGCTGGAAAGCACTCGGATAAGACTCGTAAAGAAGTACATACATTTACCTAACCACCGACGTTTCAGCCACGAGCTGACCACTACGCATGTGCCTGTAGAACTGGCAGTCATGAAACAACAAAGTTGCTTGCTGCAGCGAACGACGTATTTCTGAAGTCCTGCTATGCCTGTGCTCCTCGTACTAGGGGCAAAGATATTCAAAACTGTGCTGTGGTATCGTGAAATGTTTTGGTGGGTTTCACTGCATCTCAATCTACGTGACAAAACTTCTTCCAGAGTCATTATCCTGTTGAGTTCCTCGACAGGTCTTTTACTTCCTCATACACACACTCCAAGTAAGACATAAATAAACATATTCATTTCTCTGTCCTTGCAAAAAAATATATTCAAGGTCTACTGGGAGCCGAGAGAAGTCTGAGGGTTGGGACAAGAGAACGCTATGAGATTACAAGGCTGATGTCGCCTCATGAGAATGTGTGACATAAGATGATTCATCTCCTCTGCAAATAAATAAATGAGAAATGCAAAGTAGATAAATGAGGGTAAACCTGCTCTAGGCTGGAGATCTCAACTCAGTCACAGTGGCCCATCACATTGCTCAGGAATGTAACCAAATGCCATTATCAGCAAAATCAGTATACTTCGAATGAGCATTAAACAATTAATTAGTAATAACAACTATTACATTCAAGCTACTTTACTATTTTTAATAAATGTTTTTCCAGCATTTTTACATCCGCAAACTTGTAGCCATCAGCTTTAGTCAAGATCAATCGAAAATGATATGCGTTAGTTAATATGGTTGAAACATTGATAAAAAAAGCCCTAAATAGTTTTTCTACGAGTTCACTGACTACAATAATTCATGCTGACATGTGCATCCCAATGCAGACATGCTGAAATAAACTGAGAAAAAACTAATCGCATGCAGATACAATTTAAAAAGCATTTAGCTACTGTATGTCCTTTAGAAAAATTTACTGTCACATCACTCAAAAAATAGGAGTAAAATGCTCGTTACCAAGACATGAAATTCAATGAGAACACACTGTATCATCGTAGTTCACCACTCGATTGTTCCAAGGCCTTGAGAATGGCTTCTCCTAGAAGAGACAGGATTGAGTCGTACGTTGTGTCAGAGGAAGAGCTTCGGCTCTCCATTGCATCAAATTAGGGCAATAAGCTTTGTAAACATTGCATCGTGAGCAGGCGAATTGCAATGAAACAGAAAACGTTCCATATTCCCAAAGTAAGTTGCTCGTTCAGTAAAATTGCGTACCATCACGCACAGCACGGTGTTGAAAATGTCAGAGTATTTTCAATCGATGTTTTAATCCTCTTTTCAGTGTCCCACCAAATAAAATTTTAAATAAATCAAAAACAATATTTACATGAAGTGATAAGACCACTCGGAACAGCTGAGTCCCCACAACCGTCGCTAGAAGCAATATAGGCCCCGATACACTCTGTTACGCCGACGCATATCGTTTGTCAGCTGTAGTCGCCCGGCGAGTATAAATTTGCTTTGCGAATATCTAGTGCAGAGCTAGTAAATGGTTGGAATATTGGCGTAGGCAGATGAAGTGCATCTCGTTGAGCTCCTCACTCCCTTGTCTGAGTAACATCTCGCTTGTGTCCATAAGTTGGTCACATACGAGGCTTCCAGCATCGCAGTATTAAAAGGAATGTCAAGCGACAGCGCTCTAGCATCCTATTATTTGAGGGAGGTAAAAAGTGAAAAAAGAATAACACTCTAGCCAAGAATGATCACACCTCAAAAATAGGCAACGCACTGCAAAAAACATGTAATTTTTGAATTGCTCACTATCTACAGAAAAGGGTGAGTCGTAGTTTAAAAATACTTATGGTCTAATTTATGTAAGTAGGAATCATCTTCAGTTGAAAACATGGGCAGGCACTGTTCGAATTTGCACCGTACTGCAGTCAAATTCTACTTATACGAATGTAAATAAGCGTATAAATTTTTGAAAATGGTGCATATTCTTCAACGTTTGTTTCAAAATATTAGGGTAATTAATTATAATTTTTAAGAGAAATACTATTCCTATAAACATGTTTTGAACTATTACAGCCACAAAATTCTGCAACAAACATGCCTTATAAACGGCTGAAAGAATTCATGGACATTGCTGTGATGAGTGCTGGTAAATGCCGTAAAGCTCACTCACTACTCGTCTGACCAGCATTGTGCAGTTGCAAGGTTTTGGAATACAGTCTATTAGCAAAGTAACTTTAGCTACATCTGTTTGACGGGTTACTTTTATCATTTTCATGAGAATTGATCGGTTCACTTCGAACAGCTTCCATCGCAACATGCACTGTGGGCCATTGAGGGAATAATAATTACTCTCCAATCATTTCAGAAACTAATGATATTTAGAGCTGACTGGAAATAAGATAATGAAAAGTGAGCAGATTTTGTTTAATATGAATGCTCAGAAATACTGCATAAAAGTAAACGTTATTCATAGTTTAATGAACTTGCACTTTCAAATGTTACAAATATTCAAATTTGAGTTAAAAGGAAACCCGAAAATGAATCTAGCAAATAAATTGCAGCTTCAGGAACAAAGAAACACATTTTAGGAATTTTAACTCGATTACTGAGTGATACACAAATTCTATCAACTCATTTATACAATTATTAAATTCAACTGATATAAAATAAATTCTACTTCAACTCTAGCAATTTGATATTAAATATTCTGCATTCGTCGGCGAAGGCCTTGTCGAGTAACTGTAGAAAAACGTTTCTGGTTCTGCCAACCAGGAGGCGACAGTTGAGCTATAGAGAAGAACAGGAGTCCACACTCAAGCTAAGCTCAGAATCAACTTAGGAAGCTCCCTGAACAAATACGACAGAGTAGGAAATCCAGGAAGAAAACAAGTCTCGTGTATCTTTTTTTCTTTAGAACTTGAGTGCGTGGTATCAGGATTACAGCGCTAGTGTTAAGGTCACAGCGACAACGGTAAGAATTCTTGGGACAAAACAGATACTGTGAGCTCAGTGTAGCTTCTTACCTTACTGGTAGATCCACACGTGAAAATTCAAGCGTATTTTACTGAATTTTAACGTTTGATTTGCCAGTAGACGCGGGCTTTGTGAAGGAGTTTCCCCTTTGAGGGGTGTGTCTTTGGTATCCATAATACAATGTTTTCAATACATGTATCTCTTACCAAATTTCCTTCTATTTAAATCTTTTAGAGAGTGACAGAAAGACAGACAAGCAACAAACTGTGTATTATTATATGGTGGAATTATATAGTGGAACACGTGATAGTACCAGTCTGTACCATGGAAACAGAGGTGGGTTTTAGTTTTTACTTGACCATAGAAATTAGCTGATGTAAATGACCATTTCTTTATTTTAAACTAGATTTGTCAGTTCCATTAGCTATGAAAACGAGGGAAATATTGATATTGAACAATTAGTCAAATTTAAAGTTGAATTAGCAATAAATTATTTATTACCGGAGTATGTTTTTGCACATGATGTCAAAATCAAGGCAAATTACCTTCAAATCGACAACACTATTAAAATTATACGACCTCTTCAACACTGGCTGCAAAATCTTTTATTTAAGTTTAATGCAAATACATATACATAAGTGTATATCAGATCTAAATCAATGAATCCTGAGAATGATGTGTCAGACTTAATGCGAAATATTTATAGCGAAACAAAAACAATCGTATACCTAATGCGACTGGTGTGGCGAATGATATAACGGAGGTTGAAAATGATCAAAATATTTCACCTAATGCCTCCGATGTCGAAAATGAACAAATATCTCACCTGATGCCATCGATGTTAAAATTATGCCACCGGCTCATTGATGGCACTGATGTTAATAATATGAAACTGGCTCACCTGATGCCACCAATGTTAATAATGTACAAATGTTTCACCTGATGCCACCGATGTTAAGAATGTGCAAGTGGCTCGTGTGATGCCACCAATTTTAATAATGTACAAATGTCTCACATGATGCCACCAACGTTAAGAATGTGTAACTGGCTTGTGTGATGCCACCAATTTTAATGATGTACAAATGTCTCACCTGATGCCACCGATGTTAAGACTACAAATGTCTCACCTAATGCCACCAACGTTGAGAATGTGTAACTGGCTTGTGTGATGCCACCAATTTTAATGATGTACAAATGTCTCACCAGATGCCACCGATGTTAAGACTGTACAAATGTCTCACCTGATGCCACCAACGTTGAGAATGATGCGGTTTTCTCCCTCCATGGCGTGAGCGTGGTGCGCGAGCGCTGCTATCTGGCCACAGAAGCTACCGGCGCCGGATAAGTTATTATTGGCAGGGCACGAGCAGAGGCAGCTGAGGGTAGTGGCGGTGGCTGGGTAGGCATGGCTGCGCGGGTGATCCCCCTCCCTACTCCCGTGTGCTCCTCCGAGCCATGGGCAGGACTGAGCGAGGACCCGCCACACTGCCAGCGTGCTCGCTGGGGCGCACCTCACATCACTCCACTAGGGGCCAGGCCTCACTCAAGCACTGCCCACCTCCTCTGGCAGCGGCCAGGCCGTCATGGCGCAGGGACGTCAACAGGATGAGCAGGTCACTGCAGGCGCTGACAACCTGTGAGAAAATATTGAATTTCTAGTACGGCTATGGCAAAAGATTTCTTTATCTGATCATGGTTTTCTAATTTTCAAATCAATCTTTTTGATGGTTAGTTTTTCTAGCTTTAGGCGCCTAGCGCCTTCCGTCTGACCTCATCAAAGCAGGGTTTTTTTGAGTGAAACTTTATGATACCAATGTGGCACAACAGTTGCAAATACAACACGCAGCGATGCCTGAATTGCACATCAGCTCCAATATAGCAACACATAAGTATCTGATCCAGGAATGCGCTCCAAGAGTGCATCCCTGCTGTGTCTGTGTTACACACTAGAGCGGAATATACACATCGATTATAATAAATATCGTTCTTTGTGCATGTGCATCAGAACTCATCACAGCCTTGGCAATTCGCTCCTTTGAAGCGGGGTTCATGGAGGCTAAAAAGAGACATTCAATTATTTGTTGGCAGTTTTCATCAGACAAACACTGACTGCTCGGTAGCTGTCAGTGACAGTATTTCCAAATCAGATTATTCCTAGTTTTCTTTCCCTGCTGCTGAGATCTGAAGTAATTAAATAGCATTTGTGTTTGTTGTGTGGTAGAAACAAGAACAACTCCGTTCCCTAACTTCCTCTTTTAAATAAAAAAAATGACAAAAATTCCTTATGACGAGATCGTTGATTGTTCATTGTTCTTTCAAACAAGCTCATCCAAGTATTGTGATTTAAATTAAGCTGAAGTCCAGTAATTGAGCGACTTGTTAACATCGATCTTTTCTGAGTCTCTAATTGTGACGCCTTTGGGTTTCTAAAGAGAGGGACGTCATCCAGAAAATTAGTCCTTAGTATACGTCTTTTGAATAACGACCTTTGGACTGAAGTCGAACTTCTTTCTCTTGAAGAAGTTTAATGGAAGAGAAACTTTACGAATTCTAGCTGAGTCAAGTAAATCTTTTTTCTTGATGACTCACAGTCAAAAAATTGAATTTGTTTTAAGTCAAGGTAGTTATTCTAAAGTAAAAAATGAGTCCTCATGTCTGGCAGAGGCAGAAATAATGAATGATCAAAGTTGAACGAAAAGTTTCCTTGCTCATTTAGGGTGATAAATGATGTTATATTTTTAATATTGTAGATTTTGAGACCAGTATTTTCTTAATAATTGAAGAACGTGTGTTGTTCGAATAGAGGCACAAATATCTTATATTTTATCTAGAAACAGAAAAATATAGCCCAAAGTAAAGATATAAATTTAATGCAAAACACTGAAATGGTAAGTTAGTGTTAGCTAGCCGTTGCCTTCTTTAGCTAATTTGTAATTTCTAAAGTTTCTTTCAATAACAATTTGAAGAAGAAATTTTGCACCAATACTTGGCGAGATGATTGCATAGTCAGTCACTGTCTGATACACATGCAAAATGTCAGCGTATACTTTAAACAGTGCACACAATACCAGTATGTCAAGATTCCATAAACTCTACTGTGCATAACCAATACAATAATCTACTGTTATAATATTATATTGTTATTTTATAATGTTATATAATATTAACTCTATCCTATTGTGAGGAATATAACGGTGAGCATAGTGCGTGAGTGCTATGATGATATTCCAAGATCTTTATTCTAAGGTTTTCTATGTCATGATCCTAAGTATCTTGCTCCATTTTAAGAAAAATAAGAAATATTTTTCATGCAGCAAACTGAATACATTTCAGATTACTTTTTTATCGCCATTATGTTTTTTGATACATTGTTATAGTCTGCATGCTGGACAGCAGAAAGTATCAAGTTTCGAAACCAATTTCTACAAGCCGGGAATACGAGAAAGGAATGTGCAATGTGGCAAGAGTAATGTTTTTCATTTGCATTATCAAATAGGAATGGCACTACAGAAAATGCCGACATTTTGAGAAACAGCACAAGAAAATAGGTTCAGCCACTCTCATGCAGCAGGAACGAGCGGTGTTGACTGAGAGAGCCATTTGATGGAGTCCAAATAGCGTATCGTAAATCGTATCCACACTCATAAATCCTGGCCCAAGTAAAAGCTTCTCAGCATTCTGCCTTCATTTCTTCACTATCCTGGGCTACAAGCTCGCCAAAATTATTTAGCTTTGACACCAAGTACTTCCCCATAATCTCTATTGCATAAGCCATGCTTAAAATGTTGCTCAGATTTGAACGCCTACATTCATCGAAAGATTGTATAGGGAAAATACAATCACAGTAATTATATTTAAAAAGCTCTCGTAACATTTTAATTAAATGAATTAAATTTACGGTGCACAAACACACACATTTGACGCAAGTACTTCAATAAAAGTTTTCGAAAATATTAACCTCATTATGACCAAAGCGCACCCATACATACCAGCTGCTAGCTAATTAAGGTGAGGGCAACGATACATAATTTCAACTCCAAACCAGTGGCAAGAATTATAGGCAGTATTATAGTGGCAGCATTATTATATCATAAGATATAATAATGTTTATCGTAACAGAGAAGAGCAAATTTTTGCTTCAACAAGACAAATCGAATACAAATGTTGAAGTTTGGTATTGGATTTTTGGCTAGAAATTTCTGGCATGTCTTTACTGGAATTCCTTAATAAATTTTTACTGGATGGAACATGTCATGGAAACGTTTAATGCTCTTGTATGGTTCTGCACAATTCAACTTATTTTCAGCAGCAGTAACTAAAAGATAGAGTCATAGAGATACGCAATACGAAGCAGCCAATAAAGGCCTACTATGGAGCGCTACAGCGAGCAAACTAGAGTACTGTGAGTGCTACTCACACTGACAAAAGCAGAGAGGGATTTACAATCCGTCTTATTTTTCCAGTAGGTCCTCTGCACTAATGCCCCGGCGCATTTCCCTGGAGTTAAGAGTAAACAAAGGCTGGAGAAAAGAGAACCTTCAGCTTAATGTCTACGGAATGACTGAAATAGTTGCGACGTGAGGCACTACTTTTTTGGCATGAATGTTATTGTAACACAGTTTTTTGACCAATTATTCGGGTGAATCTATCAAGTATATACAATAAATTAGAGCAAGGGGAAAACTGCTGCCTTCATGGATGCAGGTGGAGCAAAATACGGCGATAGGGTTATAATTGTGGAAGATCCGAGGTGTTTAGCGAAAAATCGATAATCTTAGAATCCCATACTAATCTTAGAATCGATAATTTTAGAAACCCTTACTAATCTTAGAATCGATAATCTTAGAATCCCATACTAATCTTAGAATCGATAATTTTAGAATCCCTTACTAATCTTAGAATCCATAATTTTAGAATCCCTTACTAATCTTAGAATCGATAATTTTAGAATCCCTTACTAATCTTAGAATCGATAATTTTAGAATCCCCTACTAATCTTAGAATCGATAATCTTAGAATCCCATACTAATCTTAGAATCCCATACTAATCATAGAATCGATAATCTTAGACTCCCATACTAATCTTAGAATCGATAATCTTAGAATCCCTTACTAATCTTAGAATCGATAATCTTAGAATCCCTTACTAATCTTACAATCGATAATTTTTTAATCCAGCTCAACAGATAGGTATGAAAGAAAATATTTCCTATCAACTAGTCGAATGAAAGAAATATTAAAATTGTTTAGTGTTCATGATATTTCTTGAAAAAATACTTTGCATCATATTTTTTTAAATATTACCAATTTATGAGAGAAGAATTTTAGAAAATCTGCGTATAATAATAAGTATGACTAAAGAGTTGTATTAAAAATCAATGTAGTATAAAAAAGCGAACTAAAATAAATTACCTTTTTAGAAATTTGTGAACCTTTGAAATATTTCGGTTTATTTTTTCACTGTTTTCAATTGCAAACATCATAACTGGCTTACAGTAAATCAATCACATAATTTCATGTCTGAACGTTGAAATAACTCCTCGTATAAGAAATAATTAACATTTTAGTGACAGCTTTGTAGAAATTGATCGAAAATATGTCAATAACGAATGTAAATATTTCTAGAGTCAATAATAAAGAAGTAATCCCCTTATCTCACGAACTACCTGTACACCATTGAAGGAAGTGCGTTTGATACGGAGCAGCATCAAGCTGCTGTATCAGATGTGTATCTGAGAATTATATTATCCTTTTCGTAACTTTCACTTCACTGGGAGACGCAACATCTCCACCAACCAAATTAGAATTGATGTTTAACGTTCATCAGTCGATTCATTCTAAGGATCCAGTTGAATGATTCCAATTCAAACTACAACCCTCGACCACCTCAGAGGGAACTCAACTTCGATTTTTAGGACGAGATCTTCAACTTGAACTAAACTGTGCAGCGTTGTAAAATAAAACCTTTCGGGTTTCATTCTATGATATCTAGAAACGTAATTGATGATGTGAGTCTCGTGTATTCCCAACAAAACGCAGTACCAACAAAATATAGAGTTTTAGCAAGGATCAATCGAGAGAATTTTGCCAACCAATCGCGCTGAGAGGCAGTCCTAGTCTTTCAAATGGATTAATTGAAATGAAGAGGCTGCTCAGTTCTCTCACTCTTTAGGTTTATGCCAAAAGACACCACGGTACAGTTTCATGTTAATTTAGGGTTCACTATGCAACTCTGATTAGAAACATAGGAAACGTCTTTGACACCACGATCAGGGGTCTGGTATCAGGACGGGAGAAGTGGAATGACTATGGTATTCTTCAATATGTATTAAGATCTAAGTATACTTAGTCCTATTCGAATAGTACAGTTGAGAGCACCCAAATAAAACTGCTTACAATATTTCTTAACACCGTCACTGTAACACAAGACGACGTATTCTTCTTGAACACTGGCTGGGCTACTCGGTAAGCAGGCACCTGTGGACGCATTTATATTCAAAAAGAGTAAACTTCGTAAACGGGTTAAAACAGCTAGACAGCTGGAGTAAAGCTCGTAAGCTGGTTAGAGCAGCAGAGCAATGTCATAAGATGGGAAGAGTAAACTTCGTAAACTGGTTAAAACAGCGGAGCAATATCATAAAACTGAAAGAGTAAGCGTCGTAATCTGGTTAAAACAGCGGAGCAATGTCGTAAGATAGGAAGAGTAAACTTCGTAAACTGGTTAGAACAGCGGAGCGAAGTCGTAAAACTGAAAGAGTAAACTTCGTAAACTGGTTAGAACAGCGAACCTTGAGATTACTTTCACTAATTTATCTCTCTCTCACTAACTCGAAAGAAATCTTCCACAAGTCTCCAAAGAAGGTGACAGTACTTTTTCTCACGCATATACATACATATAAGAAAAAGGGACAGTGGTAACTCTTCAGACAGTAACTGTTAGCCAGAGATCGATTCTTTTCTATTCCTTGTATCCTACGCATTGATTGTAGCGTTGGCACGAGGACTTGAAACCTGTACTAATGTCATCTTATCACTGAGTCGTCTATTTTAAACTGCATGGTTCAAGAAATACAAAAAAGTTATGAATTCGATTATATTAGAGAACATTATTATTATTATTATTATTATTATTATTATTATTATTATTATTATTATTATGATTATTATTATTATTATTATTATTACTCCTCCCAGCGTATTATTATTCCTCCGACACGGTAGATAATCTTGAAGGTCTAAGTCGTGCAAATCATCTAACAATTCAAACACATTTAATTTTTTTCCAACTTTTTTCATTCTCTCCTTTTGCCCTTCCCCACGAGCACAGTTTGGTCGCAGCACGGCTGCCTCCGGCACTCAAGTCCACTTGCCGACGGACACGAGGATTTCGAGTAGCTCCTGGGACCGACATTTCCTCATCACAACACTCCTGTCTTTCTCATATTCTGAGCGTCAATGGGCTCCTTCTTTTCATATTGAGAGGACAACCATTTGAAGCTCGCCTATTGAATGAAAGAGAATCAGTGACTTGAAAATGATGAAGGTTTTAAAGCCTCTCTCTGACAGTTCATTTTCCGACAAGTAAAATGTTCCAATTCGGTCAGCAGCGGCGGTCAGGATCCAAAGTTAAGGGAGATTGCCTACTTTTTAACTACCTAAAGTTTCTTGTCACTATCAAGTAATGTTAAACCACCAAACAGTCAGGTTGACTATCATTGATGCCACTGCAATCGAGACTGTGTAAATGTTTACACAGGTGTGTATGTCATTGCATTGTTGCTTTAGGAACAAGATCTTCTTTCAGGTGCAGCAATTTTCAATTCTAAACTTCGCACCAAATGTTACAAAGAGTGAGAAAATAACAGACGAAAATTGTTGCAGCTTAGATGAAGATCTCGGCCTTTGAGTCTTTGTTGTATGGTGAGTCTGTAACAAAATTTCCCCCGGGAAATTGCAATTCAGTGAAGTATGTCACTAGGTGTGCAACTAAGAAAACCAATGTCTGCGGTCGGGAATTAAACTCTGGTAATTAAAAATAATTTCAAAGTAAATAACTTAGTATTTATGTGCATCATCAATGTAACTAAATTTGCTTCAACGAAAACTTGAGCTAAAGATTGAGAATCAATACAATAATTTTGGAGTTCAAAATGTCTTTTGCATTGTGGAGCACAAAGACGAAGAGAAAGCAATATTTGAAAACAGTACTGAAATTCACAAAGGGTTTTGCATATTTCCTAAATTGGAACGAAATAAAAGTTTACAATTGAGCTGTTAGGAACTTATTTTACCAACAACGATCTAATAAACTAATTGTGCGATGTGATTTTGCACTGGACTGGGAACACGTTTCTTTTAAGAAATGTCCTGGTAAAAAGGTAAATAAGAAAAGAAATCCACTTCACAAAATTCTTCGTTGAAGACTATGATAATTTTAATGTCTTCTTAAAAATACAAAAAAATCATTGGAAGTCATCTTATCGTAAGAATCAAAAGAAGACCAAACACAACGGCCTATGGCACTGATACTGGGAAGATAAGTAAACTCTTCATTTTATACTATACTCATGCCCTAATAATTGACAGTGCATCTATGTGGGAATGACGGAAACAATTAGTATGAGTTATCTGAGCACAATGCTTCTAACAAATTAAACAATTTACATTTTTGCCATTGGGTGCATTTTTTATAGGCAAGCTGCAACAGTAATCTCAGAAGTCAAGGACTACAAAGCTGAAAGCAGATTTTTTACCATCGGCACCCATAAATTGGTGATCGTGAATTGTGGCTTAAGGTAATGATGCATATCAGGACAATAACAGTGTAAAAGATGTTTTGAATGATTTTTCTTGCGTTTAATTACCCTTTTAATTTGAAGGTAATATTCCAGGATATGAACCCTACGGTATTTAATTTGGGCTAATCACTTAAAATCTCATTAGTGAGTACTACTTGACTGTGAAAATAAGGTTAAGGAAAAATGTATTGATGAGTCGTTTTCAAGTTTTGTTTTTCAGTATATCTATTGTTGTTATGAACGATGAAAGAAACACAAATTCTTATTGTTAAAAAAATTAAAAACAAATTTCATTTTAAATGCAGAAAGTGATCATGTTAACTCTACACAAAGAAAATGGAATTCTAATCGTACGTAACTTAAAGAATTGTCGTTACACAAAGTAAAAGTTCAATACGATACCAGGAATGACGATGAACTTGTGTCGTGTTCCGTTAGAGCTTGTAGAAACACTGTTTCAAAAAATTAGTCAATATGCCTGAATTACAAATTATCTCGAAGTGATAGCATTGTATATTCTTATCTGCAATGCTCTGTGGGTTGAATACCGACGAGAGAGAAAAAAAGAGAGCGTGTGTTTACTCGTTCGTAAATTTAACAGTGGAGAGTCAAATAATTATTCGGCAGAGAAAGAGAAGCTGCTTCACGCAATCGACAAACTTCGTTATTGCTTACTGAAGCCAATCTGCTTGAGTTACTGGCAAAAAACACCCCTCATACAAAGATTTACCGAGCGGTCGTGGGGGAATTCAATGCTGAATATTTTCAGTTCCAACACGGGATAAAGTACCTTACAATTAGCTCAACGCAATTGATTTTTAATTGAACCAGTAATCGAGAGTCAAAGCAAGAGAGTAAGCGTACATAAAACATTCGAGGTTACATTTTACTTCGTTCTTTGGAAATTGTTCAATTGAAAATTTTCATTCCAATGGAACGACTGTAGATATCACATAAAAATACAAAGGGCGACAGAAGCAATTCCACCGTTACACTAGTATATTCTGGTGTGCTTCTAAAGTAAAAAAACTAGTTCAGAGATCTGTGTGTCAGCTGAAATGATCTAACGCTCACAATAAATAAATTGTAGAATGTATACAATGTAGAAATGTATGAATGTTTACAGAAGTACGCTTTATTTCATGAATACCCATGACGATGTGCGCACTTCAAAAGATAATTCCAAGAATCATACCATCAAGTAAAATGGAAGAAATTTTTCTGTTCGTTCATATCAACTATATCAACAAAAATGCTTTCAAAAGCTAAAAGCGATCCAATTGTTGCTTTCCCCTCTGCTGCTTCATCCAGCTGATGAATCACAAAAAATGAATGCTTTTCACTAAGTTTTCCAAGCCAAGAAATGAGACATTTGTTCAGCTGCAAATCTATGTATTTTAATTGATTTCTCGTAGAAGTGAAACAATACCTACAGGATGCAACATCAAACCTGTGTTGACACAACTGAAAAAATTCCCGAATTATCATAAATACAACTGAATACTTTTGTGAGTCAAATTTACGACAGCGTGCAAGTTCAAATGTCAAATAAAGCCTACTCTATACCTGAAGCATCTATATCGTTTATTTTTTTGTGATCTTGAACGGAAACGATAGGAGATGGAGAAGCAAATGATGAAGGAGGTAAAACGCCTTGCCAGCTCATCATCTAGCTACGTGAGGAATTTTTCCCCTGGTAAGTCGTTACTCAGAATCAAAACAATAGTCGGACTGCACGTGCTGCTACGGATTTGATCGAAGGTATCCAAACCCATTTTGGCAGTCAAAAATTAAATGAAGACATGTTTTCTTACCGCAGTTATTTCTGATCGAATTTAAGTCTGCCTTGACTTGCGTCGAAAAGAGAGTGGAGAAAGATACTCAAGTTTCCTCTCATTTTTTTTCAACGTATTCATACAAAACGGTGATCTAGCTTACGCTTCCAATTTGAAGAGATGGTCAAGC
Organism: Trinorchestia longiramus; assembly: GCA_006783055.1. Taxonomy (NCBI): domain Eukaryota; kingdom Metazoa; phylum Arthropoda; class Malacostraca; order Amphipoda; family Talitridae; genus Trinorchestia; species Trinorchestia longiramus. The sequence continues at coordinate 114,048 of VCRD01001234.1, forward strand.
AAGAAAAAATTTAATGGTTTTTATGATGCCTTGGTGAGGTTCTTTTGTTCCCAGACATCAACCCAATGAATTTTACTATTTAATTCGTATTGAGAATAAAGTTTTAGCTGAATTCTACTCATGTATAGCTGCTATGAACGAAGTCCTTTGCGCTTCCTGGTTAAATTTTTGTAAGACACGTTGCGAAATTTCAGGAGCATAATAACCACTCTTTTGGAGACAATGGTCCAATCAAAAGATCATTTTGAAGTGTTTTTGAACGTGTCTCAAAAAATGAACATTTTCCAGAAATTTAAAATGAAGTATCAATTCATACACCAGCACGGCAAATTTTACTCAAGGTTTCCTTCTGCTTCTACGACGACCTCCAAATTTCTCGTGGACCTTCTGATTGTTGTGTTCATATGTAGTGTCATGAGAAGACGATTGAGCACTACTATCATGTGGTCTACCAACTTAGCCTCGCCAATGTTTGTAGTGCGAATAAAGTCTTTTTCAGCCGCTCCCCACATACATAGTCGATCAAATTGCAATGTAGGAATTTGAGAGGCCAGATGTTTGAGCTAGAGAATTTGTATAAGTTCTGCAACACAAGCTTCACGTTGTTCAACATCCGTGATGTGTGGTACGGAGAAGAAGCTTGTAAGAATACGCCAAGCTTTACTTTCGTAGTAATTTTCAGAGCGGGCTTTATCACAGTAGCCAACAGTCAAAGTTTAGGTCACAGTTAGGGCGAACGTTCAGTTTGGAGGAATAAACCTTCTGAAACAATAGTTGGATGAATTTCAGCGTCCAAAAGCAGTCTGAACACCTACTGACACAGAAGCGGCAGCAACAAACTCAAACTTATTATTTTATTTTTTTACTTCCTTCCTCACAACTTGTACGACATTCACCGAACATTGAGCAGCAGTTGTAACGACCGAAGTATTAAAAATAATCTGCTTGATGGTAGTCAGTCTTTTTCGGTCTTCTGACGGCTGACATTCTGTCATGCTGAATCGTGTTAGCCTAGTGTATAATTTTAATCAATAAATATCTCATTATACCAATTATACTACGGAAAACAATTTGAACATACAACCTTCGCAAAATTTTCACAATAAATGTCTGTTGGGCTTCATCTTAAGTCTCGACTTATCTCTCAGGACATAGTGGTGCAATAAAAAGAGCTGCGCTAAGACATAGCATGGGCTTGTCAGTGAGAGGCCAGGCTGCGCAGCAATAGATTTAAATGGTCTCTGTTCCCTAAAAAGGACAAGGGCATTTAAGCAGACGCTTAATTGCTCAGACTCATTCGAGGCGATCTTACGTCGATATAAGAAAATAGAGCCGAGCCGAACTATTTCACAATTCATCAGTCCGGTGCATCGATTGTGGTATTCCTTTTATGACAAGCCTATAATGTACGTGAAATTGTGTCGTAGTCATTTAATGAAGGATTCTTTCTAATCCTCTTCTTTTCTTCAAGTACTATATGCGTGATGTATAATTAATCAATTTACTAAATTAAGGTTCTAGCGTTCCATAGCTCTATTATATAACTTATATAAACTTTTTTTTAACTGCATATTATTCCCTTTTTATAAAATCTTATCCTTTATTCTTCTCTTTCTGAGGGAATTCTGAGACGATTATTTGAAATTTGGAATCATGCATAACTGATAAAGATAAATGTGAGACAGAAGACAAGGTCGTGTGACTGACGGCGTCCCTCATATTCTATGGTCGTTTTTTTCAAAGCTTGAATTGACACTGTGTATCTACTTATTATTGAAGCGAAATTTCCGTTCAGTCGCAATTTAAACATTAAAGTAAGGAACCATAGATTTAATAAGATACAAACTCATAATGTCGTTTACTTTGATAGTTTGTTTTTCATCAATGATTGGTACATTGTAGTTCATGTATATGATTCATACCGTAAGAACTAAGATAAATTACCTAACATGAGAAGTAGCTTCCCAGGCACTCTAATGAAGCAAATCATTACACTAGAAATGACCTGATAATATAAGCGAAGTTGCACAGAAAAATGCCGCATGAGTGAGTGAGAGCGACGCGATAACGGGGCTCTAATTCTCATAAAACGTTGTCGCCCTGGAACGACGAGACAGCAGAAACGACACCCTCATACCTACATCCCACCAACATGAAACTGATCGTAACCCTATGTTATGTACGAACATCCAGTTACTGCGTTCGATGCTACGGCTAAAAGCCTACACGGGTGGCTGTAACGACAGCCTCATCAATTTTCACTGTGAGACGAGAAATACAAGGCTTGTACAGGTCAAACATGATAGTTTCAAAATTTAAAAGAACTAAGAGAATACTGAATTGCAGATTTGATGTTAGATGCATTATTAATAAGCTAGAATGGGAGCCATCCTCGATATGAGTGATATCGCATAATGTCTCTTACTCTGGGTGTTTTAACCTGACTGTTACTGAGTGTCACTCTTAAAATAATCTGTGAATTAAATCAACAGTTACATAGTTGTCCTGTAAGCCTTTGATCGATAACCCTCATCACCACTCATAAGATCTTGACAGTAAGAATTTGAAAAACCAACGTATCAGAACTGTATACTCTATTGGAAATAAAGTTCTTTCTTTCTTTCTTTCTTTCTTTCTTTTCTTGTGGTTCAATACCGTACCTGTAGCATGCCACAGTGCATGACTAATGTTGTCTCACTAAGGTACACTTGAAACCATGCCAATAATCCAAATACAATGAAATAAATGCATCGCACAGGACAGTATCACAATGTGTAGTTTAGATCAACAACATATGAAATCGGGTTTTTCATTCTTGACTTCAATATCTTATGACTAGTAATGATGCCCTAAAATTTTACGTAAAACAATGAAAATAGTTTCCGAACGCTGCAATCTCAGCTGCGAAAAGCGTTTTCAGCAGCTTCATTCAATTCATCTCCCTAAACAAAAAAGGATGCGAGGACAAGTCATCGAGACCTATAAATATTTTAGCAGCTTTATCGATGTTACTTTGGAAGGGCTTTTCAACCCTGACGATAACGTGCAAATCAGAAATAATGGCCATCAACTAATGATAAAAAATTTCACGACATCCAAAGTTTCATATATTTTTCGAGTTAAAACGGCCAGAACTTGGAACCAGCTACTTCAAAATGTTGCGTCTACTGGTACTGTGAACACATTAAAAAATCGTCTCTACAAATATTACACAAGGAACCGCTGCCCCCCAGTCCTATACAGTACTGGTTCCAAATCCTTCTTAACTCCTGTGGCCTGTGCAAGATTGTGATGCTTGCGCGTGATTTAAATGCTTGTGCCTGAGTAAGGTGGTGCATATGACTTAAATGTTTGAGCGTGATTGAGGTGCATGTGCAAGATTGCTCCCTTTACGTCAGACGGCATGACTTGGTTAGAAGCCCGAGTGGGCTGAACCGTTTCTCATGTTGCCATATTCTATTTTATTCCTCTATGGTGCTACCTTGTTACTTGAAATGGAGGTTTTCAGAGGCCCCTGATGAGCTCAATGAAGGCCGTAACTCTGGTTGTCCTGATTTGCAGGCATAGAGTGTGTAGGCAACCGATACGCATCAGAAGCCGACTACGACAACTGTTGGATTTGACTCCAGGTCTCGCACATAGCAACCGAGAATACTCGCCATTTACCACTGAGGTACTAACACTAATAGTGCATACTTTCCTGTCTTGCCGTACTTTTACCCCTGTCGACTAGAATTTCGATTCCAGTCCCTGTTGAATCAAGTCCCGAATTAGGTCTATTATTTTATGATGGAGGGAGCCCACAGCAGTCGGGGCTTCTAATTCCCTCATATTTAGGTACCAAATCACATTAGGAATTTTTTGTTTGTTTCTGGACGCTACTGTTACTCGCATTAATTCCATACCTCGTATAAAAGGCTTGAGTCGCCCCAATAATCGATTTGGATTGGGTTGTGAGCCTCTAGTAAAAATAATAATAAGAGGATTACTGGCCATCAGCAATTCGTTAAGGATTTGTTCATATGGACTCCTGAAACATGAAATTTCAGCTTGTCTTTAAATGAAGACTGTTGCCAACAGAATTCCAGTTCTGTCACATTTTCGCATATGATACTTTTACAAGTGTCTTACTAACTAGATTATGCTTCATTGGTTTTATTTCACAGTTGCTGCACCCACTTATCTGTCCATGTTTGCAGTTGAGTGACAATAGCACAGTAACAACAGACTATTAACGTTCTTGGTTACATGAAAGGATAAAAAGATGCTTTTCACTAATACTTGCAATAGTATCACTTCGTATTTTCGAAAATGTATATTTTTAATAAAGAATTTATTGTTATTGTTACTATTTTATAAATTGTGAGGAAAACAACAGTTGATGCCAATCAGCGATTACCTACTGTCCACTGTTGCACCTTAAAATTATCTCATTTTCAAGCACATGTAGTCAATTTATAGGAACACTCAATAAATTAAAATCAAATGGTTAAATACAATGTACATCTATTTGGCATGATTGCAATGCTCAGCAAGTTTGAGCAATTATGTCGCGACCAACAGCTTCGATGCCGTGCCCTTGTAGTCTACAGCAGAGGACTACACCTCTCATCCAGTGCATGCTGGAAGTCTCCTGCACCTCACTTTTCGAAAGAAAATTCTGTGGAGCAGATTATCAATTGTTACCGACAAATAAAATCTAGAGTGAAGGAAATTAAGACCCGTACGTGAGAGCGATCGTGCGGCTGAATGATGAGTATTCAAGAAAATGAGCTCAAACTCTGACATTATGATTCATCCTACAGCGAACCTCAAAATTAAACCTATGCATCTTTTCTATATTAAACTGTCAAGGTTCGTCGGTGAATTTCAGTACACCTTCCAAAGTAATCCTATGATAGTTTAGTAATCCATACTGGTACAATTAATTTTTGAAACGGCATATTAGCATATCAAAGTTCACTTAGCTGAAAAACAACTCATTTGCAACCTTTTAAATAAAATACTGTACGAAGAATTCCCTTCAGAAATTTCTAGATGATATTTACACTTTATTCTAGTGATGACGCAGCGCGATGTTACGTATGCCACACGTGCTTTTCTGGGCAGCGAACACTGTATTTTCTGTCGTTTTTCCTACCCCATAATTTATTCACTATCAGGGGCAAAAATATCGACGGTTTTACAGCTCTGTCAAAGAGCAGCGAGTGGAGTTGGTCAGCGGGAACATATTCCACCGGCACGAAACTGTCTGCGTGAAGTGCAAGTATCGAGTAAATACGCCCTCGTCCTCTGCTCTGAACTACAGCTATTCTGGCTAAAAAAGCAAAAAAATCTTGAATCTGTTGTTGCATTTCATTTGTGTGTGAAAAAATGCTCTCAAAAGTGTGTTCGGCGATTCAGCGATTAGTATCGTTCCATAGAATCTATAAGACAGCAAGTGACATATGACAAGAAAATCTTCAAATGCGTGAGAAATTTTGAAAAGTATACTATTCAACTACGTAATTATATGGTATCAATTTAATAAATACGAATACTGCTCATCTTTTTTCTTGTTTGAACATCAATCAGTTGCTAGATAAAACATGTTTTTTTCGATCATGCTCATACGTAAAAAAACAGCTCTTTCCTTGACGAAAAAGTGAAGAGCTATAAAGCCCATCTGCAACCTTAACATTTTATTGACTAAAAGTAAAAAATAGCTACATAACGTTTAGAAAAAGGAACGTTCAATTTTACTTTTTAATTCGCTTCCAACCTCCCATGCTTTCAAAATCCCACGCACCCACGTCCCACGCTCACACGCTCACACGCTCCCGCGTTGTAAAATTCAGAACGCTCCTAGCTTCCCACGTTTTCAAACTCCTACGCTCATACGCGTTTCAGTCCGAGCTGCTCCTTTCATCTAAGTTAATTGAAATACTTTTTTACCCTCAAAAAGAAAAATAATATGAGCTTTGACAATATTCGTAGGAGGACAACGTTAGACTAAGCATCATAGTTTGAAACCTCATGTTGGTTCTTTTGCTTTTAAAACACAAATCTTTATGCAATAATTTATGTTATTAAAGAAGTTTGCAAGGATTTGTATAACATCACATTTTTTTACTCGCAGCATTAAATCATTAATGTGTAGTTGACAATGAATCATTGCTGGAAAGATTTGGATAACGATGAAGAAAAAATGTGTTATTTTCCCACTGCGTGAAATATCGTCCAGTTGAATCTTTGTTTTACACAGTAAAATTAAATATTCTCATATGTTCCTGAGTGGAAGAACTTCTAATCTAACTGCCTGGTGAAAGGACCTGAAGAACTAGGGTTTGCTCCGCGATTCTGAATAGCAACTTAGAATTTTGTATCATGCAAACCCAAGGCATTTCGGAAGCTCATTGTGGTTTTGAAATTCTATCTTAATTAATGTGAGGAGTGAGAAACCAACTTTTCACACTCTTAGGGAACTAGTGAATAAGCATAACTTTGTATTTCGTGTTAATATCTTAGTCTAGATTATGATAATTTTTTTAATCTGCTTTAGACTTCCTTACAATGGTACGTAGGAGAGATTACGATAATTCGTTGATTTCACTCTACACTGAACTACTCTAGGTTGTATGTAGGATACATTGCAATGATTTATTAACTCCACTCAAGTCTGTGTTACCTTGTAGACTGAATCCTGCGACTTATGACCACTGGTTGAAAACACGCAGCTTGTGACCACTGGTTGAAAATCACGCGGCTTGTGACCACTGGTTGAAAAACATGCAGTTTGTCACCACTGGTTGAAAAACACGCAGTTTGTGACCACTGGTTGTAAGACACGCGGCTTGTGACCACTGGTTGAAAACCACGCAGCTTGTGACCACTGGTTGAAAATCACGCAGTTTGTGACCACTGGTTGAAAATCACGCGGCTTGTGACCACTGGTTGAAAATCACGCGGCTTGTGACTACTGGTTGAAAAACATGCGGTTTGTGACCACTGGTTGAAAATCACGCAGCTTGTGACCACTGGTTAAAAAACGTGCAGTTTGTCACCACTGGTTGAAAATCACGTGGCTTGTGACCGCTAGTTGAAAACCGTGTCCGGACGAGGCGAAGTAATTGTATGAAGTAATTTTTAACCTTCTTTTCATAATTCTTGTAGATATAACACCTCATGGACTGAAAAATAGCCTCCTGGCTGCAGATATCTTTCAAAAATATGTTTTTGAAATCAAGCATCCACCTTTTACATCATATTGTACTTGCTGTGTCAATGATACTCCAACTATATCAAAATCGATTGTCTAGATTGAATTTTAGTACACAGCTTATGTTTACTTATAGTTTTCTTTCTAAGTAACCGTTCGTCTCTGTTAGTACCGCCAAACAAACAGGCTTGAGGGAATCTCGCTTGAAGCATCACTACTTCTATGAAGACCTTATCGATAAGAACCGTCACTATTCGTAAGATGTTAGCATTAAGAATTTAAGAACCAATGTATATGTACTGTATACTCTATTGGAAATAAAGTTCATTCAACATTTATTTTATTTGTGATGAAGCATCAAAGTTAAAATATTATCATCGGTACTGGGACAGAGCCGCAATTAATTCCACCATTACTCGGCTTACTCAAGACTTACGCTGTCCCTCAAGAGAGGCAAATTTGTACCGAGTTAATTTCTGGTAATTTGGCACGAGTTAAGAATATCCTCTTACGAACAAGTTTCGGCTGGAAATTTAAAGTTGATGTTCAAGCGACAAAAGTTTGTCAGGCTTCTCCGTCGCTCTCGACTTTGGGATACACCGTCAAAAATAATGCGCAATTCATTAATTCTATCTTTTAACACGTTTGTTGCGATGCGACCCACTGGTGGGTCACTTAGGTTAGGTTGTGTAATTTTTTCAGATCCTTCTAGTGACTATGCGTACAAAGTGAAGTTTTACACCAATCAGGCAATCGCAACAAACGTGTTAAAAGCAGTTTTTCTTCAGTGATGAGTAGTCTTGAATGATGCCAAAAGATACGATTTGAAATGAAATAATTTGCAGAATGAAATGCAAATTATACAATGAATGAATCGACAACGATTAAATAACAGTTATTTAGGAATGAGTTTGGTCTACCTAAAACAAACTTCAAAGAAATTTAATACTGCTGCTAATTAATTTATACGTACTTATTCTTCTTTCCCATTATTTCTTAGAATAAGCTTAGTATTTCTTTTAAAATCATCATTTTACCGCCAACATTGACACTTTCACATCCTACACTGCTCAGCACGATCAAACGCCAGTCACCAAACTGGAATCCCAGGGCTTAAAGAGACGCAGGCAGGTGGTCGCTGTCTGTCTGATGGACGTGCGAAAGCCCTCCTTTATTTCCGTCCTTCCTCTCTCTTAGACTACAGAAGCTTTAACTGTCGCTCGTAAAACCTTATCTATTCTTCGCAGAGTGAACTTTATTTTACTCTTTGACGATCGAACATCAGCAGTCTCAATACAACCTTTTTTTCATTTTCTGATGTAATTGAAGCTCTCAAATTATTTCTTTGTTTAGCGATGTAAGAATTGAACGCAGCTCATTTATTTGCAGTGTTGATGAACGGTTTCACTCACAACGAGTTAGAAACAAATGTAATTCTCTACTCATTTATTCTTCAGAGGAGAGAAAGTTCTGCTCTGTATTGAGGGTTCTTGCTTAAAAGTGTTCTCCCTGTTGAAGCATTTGCATGTTCTGTAAAAATTTGACACCATTTTATGGAGCTATTTGAATTGAAGAACGCACTTTTATGCAAGTGATGCGAAGTGTTCAGAAAATTCAATATGCTGAAACTGCTCGTAGTAACTTCCGACGCTGCTGCCAGCTTGTAATGCTGCTTTCTGAGACAACTTCAAGTAATATACTGAGATGATGGAAAATGCAGGATGCTTACCACTGCTTGTCAGGATGCTTGTACTGACAATTGAGTCATCAAATTGAGTCACTCAGTTATTGAGTGTTCTATCAGTAAATACTGTAAGATTACTGCTGGGAAACAAATATGAGACTACTTCAAGTAAGTACTTCAGTACACTGAAATACCTACTGGCAAACATGACACATCACAATCAGAGTCACAAAAAGAACATACATGGCCTATCATTGGCCAACACAGAACTCCATGTTGAGATCACTAGAAGAAGAGGCAGTGTTTTGGAACTGCAAGACTGAGAAATAATATCTAATAACTACACCTCAACAGAAGTTGACTAAATACCTGAAAGGATGGCTTGAGAGTCCATCGAACACTGTATTTCATATTGACTAGCATCTCAGTCTTTCATTTATTTTGCTTTTGTTACTTTGTACGGCTAATTTTTACTTATAGTGACATCCAACAGTGTGTACATGACTAGTATCAACCCTGGAATACTCTTGGGATCAAAGTTCCGAAGACTGAGATCCCATCATAAGTTCTGGAAAAATTCAAATTTCATACTAGAAATATAAATATTACCCAATTAGGTAAGAATATACATTTGCTAATCGAGCCCCAAATCTTATTTCGTTTCATTCGTCAACACAAGCTATTGTACACTCACACTCACTCAGATCTGTTCATAAGTTAGGCGGTAAATAAGTTTATACCAGCATGGTCTTCTTTAAGGGAAGTGAGGCAACTATGATAAGCAATTCTACAATTCGATATTTTTGTTTATTATGTGTTCGTAAATGTTAATGACTGTGAAGTAGGAAGTGGATGTTTAGAATTTTTGCTCCAATCTTCAATTACTAAGAAAAATAGAATGGTACAAGGGACATTATGAGTACCACTAGGATGTTTGCTCTGATACTTGCTGGAGAGTGGTACAACCAACACAAGACGAAATGAATGGACTAGCACGTGATTGTATAATACTGGCAGTATAAGACCATATGTAGTAAATACACTCTTTAAAACAAATGAATTCACAAAATCAGATATTCTTTCGATCGTTCCCAGGAATCTACTATTCATGTTTTTTTAGTCTCGTTATCAGTGTTTTACCAAATCGTAAATAATATTTCTCTGAAGAAATATTTTTACACGTCCTTGGCGTAGAATCAGAGTTATTTTGGGCACCCTAACCTCCATGCCGTGTCTCCTTTTACAGTCAACAGCGCCGTGTGTGCAGAGGGGACAGAACAATCCAGTACGGAGAGACACTTAATTAAGAGACCTTGACATTGGCCATCTTTATCTTCAAGTTTCTTAAGTGTACGATGAGTGCAGTGTATGTTCAGCACGTTGCAATATTATTGATTACCTAACTCTCAGTGGAAACCAACGACCTTACAGGCCTTCATTAATTTTTATTGTCGTATTTGTTCAGCTTGGAAGTATATAAAAACCTTTTTCTCATGGATCAAGTGTATATTTCAGTAGTGCAGTTGTACTTATCACTCCTAAGTTAATTTTCGAAGCTTTAAATTTTGGGTTCGAACGTATCACTCGAGAGAATTTTTCCAATAACTGCAATGCCCGCACAACTGTACTGCAAACACTGAGTCATTTCCCACTTATTTATGAGAACTGTCGTGATCCCTAATTGCCTCTAAGTGTATATCAGCTATGAAATAAAATGAATAAAGGAAGTTGATTGCACCATCACGTGCTAGTAGGTATTCCCGTTAAATGTAGGTTTAATTTTTAGAGAAGAAGACACTCCTCATTTGAGCCCATGTAGATGGACAGCAGTGTGATGTACAAGCGCTAAAAAGTTTTTGCTATTTAAACGCCTTCGCTGTCCACGTAGAGTACAGCGGAAAAAGTAAATGGTAAGAATACGTAAGAAAGGAGTTATGTTAAATTAGCCTTAGTTAAAAAATTTTTAAATGAACATTTTTTGCAAAGAAATAATTAATTGTTTACTACAAATAAAGTCTCTTGATTGCACGCAGCTGTTTTAGACTTACGAATTAAAACATCAAAATTTCTATCTCAAAAACAGATGTGAAGCTATAATGAGTTCATCAGAGCAAAAACTCGTAAATATGTTTGTTTTCAAATTGTGCACGGCGGAGCATAATTTAGCTTAGAAATATTTACGTGTTCACTAACAAGTCATCGTCATATTTTCTGAAGAAAGCAGTCAATTCATTTTGTAAGTTCAACTGTCTTTGCAATATGGTAATTTATTTTTACCTAGTTTTACTTTTAGTAGCCCAGAAAAAGTGGCTGATGGTTTGTCTCTTTGTCTCATTCGCTGCATGGAAACAAGGTTTCTTTATTAAGCTTTTTTCAGATATTCACATAATGCTTTTTTTCAATGAAATTTTAAGTCATTCTCAGATTGGAGAGCCTATTTTCCACTCAAGCGAAAGTTAAAAAAATTTTAATAGAACGGTTTTAAAGTAGAATACATAAAGAACGTTCACTTATGTTCATGACACTCCTATTTTGTAAATTTCTAATGCACAAAATTTCATGGCAGAAAATTTGCTTGTTGTAGAATTATCAGTTGTCATTAAAAAGAATTTACAAATGGTCCCACGTACATACATCATCAAATTCAAAGTTATCAAATTCAAAGTTCAAACCTGATTTTACGCTGCACATTCATGGGTCAAGCATAACTGATCTTAGGCATTGCTGGCCATGATCAGTTGTGCTTCTATCTTTCTAGAAATTCAACAAAGCTTCCACGTATTGCTGTGCCTAAGATAAAATATTATGTTGAAAAGGGCAGGTTACATACAGCTAGAAGCAGTGAATATAGCTTCAACATCATAGAGTTGGCAAATATGCAATCCTTCTGAGCCAGTTTTTTACTTTTGTATACAAATTCATGACTTGCAAATATCTGCCTCTAAAATCTGAGGACTTCCAAGAAAACTTTAAAAGGGTTTGGAAAACAACAATAATTACATATCAAACTAGAACTTTACTAACAGAGCAGCTACTGTGGAACACATGATGCGCCAATTCTTTTGCAACGATTTTTCACTTCAGTTTGCACAAGTCTGAATGCTCCAATCAGTCTGTTCTTTATAGTTAATAATCAGAACTATTACATCGGCCAATTAAGAATCATATTGTTAATTAATGCATTTCATACCATGCATCCGCCTCTGTAACTTTGTAATTCATCTCTAACTGGCTTGGAGTGGCTTATACATGGAATATCTCAGTTCAATTGTCGAGTCATGCTCTAAGAAGACCACTAACGAACCATAAGGTAAGGTGTGACTGTTCATCGCTTATCAATACGGGAGCTATCACGAAACAGTTCTAAGCCTACGGTTGGATTGATGCATCTATAGGCAATACATCAAAGGCCGTTAGAGTGCATGTGGGTAGTTTATCTTTGATGAAGTCCGTTGGTGCGTCTCCGTACATTCTTCCTGGAGAAGTGCGAGCGAGTGAAAGAAAAAAATTCCTACTATCACAAAGCTGGAGTTAGCAGCCAAAGCGGCAATGTCTGCAACAAACGCTTACAAATTGGACCTTTGATCCAACTAAAAAGGCCAAAATGAATGACCCAGATCGTGTGTTTCTGATAGTGCACCTAACTGGTGAAAATTAACCGGCCATTAATAGATTCAGCAGGATAAAAAAGGGTGATTAATGACCAGCTAATCCACGATTGAGAGCAACTCTGATCTTCAGCATTCGGATTTTGATCAGTGGCAACGAATACACGTATATGTGTAAAACGCGAAACGTTTGGTACTTTACATTCAATAAAAAGTGTTCTAAACGTTTCATATGCCTATTCAATTTTAATGCCTCTTACATACTATTTATGCACAGCGTACTCTTCCGTTTCTGTTTTAAAATATTCAAAAGATGATGCATTAAAATTTGTTTTTTTTTTTAGATGTAATCTATAGGCAAATTTACATGTTACAAAGCATTCGTCGGTGATACTCAATTATATCGAGTCATTAAATAGATTGCTTTAAAGTTAAATCATTGTGTCTCATAGATTTGAACCAAATGACGCAGAGAATGCAATAGTTTGTGTACCCTGATGTAGTCTGATGACAAGGTCTGTGTAACGGCAAAATTTACAGCTTTAAGGTTCTTTCAGGGAGTGAGCTCAGACTATTACTAACTGATATTGTACAAAATAATAATTAATTAAATTAAATCATTTAATATGGGTAATCCTATTATCTAGAAAAACCTAGGAATTATTCGTGTGATTATAGAAAAATTCATCGAATTAAAGAATTGCATACGCAAATCTCATAAAGTGGTCAAATTTACGGAACACATTACAGACGTTGAATGAAACAGTTTAAGAATTAGAGTGTAAACTCTTAAACCTGTAATAATAGTTCTCAAAATCCAATGTAGTGAAGAGACTAACTTAATCTAGGCAGAAACTTTAATCATATTTGTATTCTCTAAACATGAACGTATGGACAATGCTTTTGCATCTGAATTACATCAGCGTCACTTGGAAAGATATTCTTCAAGAAGACAAAGTGAAAATAGTTCACTTGCATGTTGCACACAAAATCCCGAAATTCTGCTCAGTAAACCTATCTTTGCTCTCACTTCCAATCCAATTTTTTAAAAGGTACCAAAAATACATTTAAAAGACTACTCGAAAATGCAAAAATCCCTGATAGGATGACAGATGTTCGTGATCTCCTCAAAGGAGAGACTCAAAGGGAAGATTTTAAACAAGAATACATGAAATATATCAAAAGCTCGATACTGGAGTCGAATTGAATTGAAAGTGTACAGGTTGAAAGAGTCTTCTCTGGAAGTGGTTTGTTTTTGACAAAATTAAGAGTAATTGTGTATAATAACACACTTGCTGCTTTATTCTTCCTAAAAGATTACTTCAATAAGGCCGTTCATATCTCTGAATTATTCCTTACATTATTTATTTTATATTTAATTTGTAATTATTTCTTATATTAATGAATTAAAATCTGCACAACGAACGTTAACTCTATGTTCATGGTCAATGACTGAATACGAGGGCTGTTTTTTCAACCTCCGATGGCTGTAAAAAAAATTCACATAATTCGATTTACTTCATTATCCCTTTATATATGCAAGTGCGGAACAGTTCCTAAGTAAGCCTTAGTATCTCTGAGCACAGCTTCTTATTTTAGTTTCGGATGCATGACCATTGGTGACTGAGAGGCTGATCACATCAGTACACTCACAAGCTAACTCCAGCCCCGTCATGCTACTGGTGTTCCTACTCAACCTTAAACTTTTCAAAAGTGAAGACCAAGCTAGAGAACATATACAGTATCTTTAGGTCTGTGTAATAACTGCTAGTTCACTCGTGCTTCATTGATGTAAGCTCTGACACACTCTCGTGATTATAAACAAGAATCCCTAGTGATGTTACCAGGGTCCCACATTCCCAACCCCTTTGTAGTGTTGGTCTACTTCTCGCAACAATTCTATTCATATATTATGTAAGGTCATCTCCCTGTTTGTGCTTCATATTGCACCCACGTAGCATTATGATGTCACATACAGAGCAGAAAGATGTCACAAAACAAGCACAGAAGTAAACACAAAAAGCTATAGCATTGCGATACTCTTTGATTTGATGTTCAACTATTGGGATTGGACAAAGATAACCTCCAAAATAGGAGCCGTTTTTACCACGTACGCAGCTGACTGGACACAGAGGATACGCCTAGTAATGGCTTATCGATAACCGGTCTCAGCTTTGAGGCGGTGTTTAGGGGATTTTGTGCTTCCCAGACCAATACTTGGTAGGTCAGAGGATTTTCTTCGGCTCGGGTTGGGGGTAGGTGAATATATTTCTTTTCTGCCTGCTTCCCTGAACTTCAAGCGTTCGTAATTGAATTGAATTGAGCTTCTCCGCAATTGTTTTATTGCCTCATTTCCTCATGCACGAGGATCATATACCACAATCGCTTTTCATTTCCTGTTAGGTATATCATATCTCAACTTCTTGTACTGTATCTCGAAAAACATCTATATGTTGTCTCATTCAACCTTCCACTCTCGTTTTGCACAATGTATGTACTTAAAAAGACAATAACGTTCCACAAGTCTCATCCTTATACCTGAAGAATAAAGTTCAAATTAATTAATTGATGAAACAGTATTGTATAGGTATAACGATATTGATCATCATTCTTCAACTGAAAATCTGTGACACCATTGTGTCGTCGCCAACTATAATCCCACAACCACCAGCTTGGTCGACTGGTGAGCGAATCTGCTTGCGAGCAGAAAGACCCGGGTTCGAATCCCGCTGCCGACATGGTTGACGCAGCTAGAAATACTGCATGGGACTTGGGTAAACAACCGAATAATTATCGAAGTAATTATCCGACCCAAGAATGGACCAGAAGGTTCGTTCCTATAGCCTCATTCTATTCTATTCTATTCTATTCTATTCTAACCATGAGGACAAAAAAATTAATTTGCATTCTGGACATATTTTAATAAAGCATAGCAATCATTTATTTCTCAGTCCTTGGCTCTCATGCAGTGTAATATGTTTACATGGGCGGAATATAGAACTTCCTACCTCTCCTCTCACTTATTTAATCTTAATCTAAATATAACATCCTATTTTCAAGCAACAGGGCCGAAGCCGCGATGAAACTCATTCGCCAACTTCACTACCATGGGGGAGAAGGAGAGGTAGAACACAAGTAAATTATTTTATATAATTTCATAAACAAAAACATTTCCCGCAAAAACTTTCCTCTACAACGTTTCTTTAATTTTGCCCCGTCGTCTCTCCACGTGAATAATTGACACAGTCATATTCCTGCTGCAGTTTAGCTCATTATGAGTCTGTAAGCTTCTTTCAACTATACATATCGTTGTTGGAAGACTCGTGTTGTGTGGTCTCATGTACGATTACCAATTTAGGAACAACCTTCTGTCATGAATGCATTCGAAGTCTTGCAGGTAAAATGAAACTGACCTCGCAAAACACAAATTTGAGAACTTCTCAAACTTCTCATGAAACTAAGAACGAGAAATGCCATGAAAGGAAAAATTAGGCCGAGTGGCAAATAGAATTTTTTAGAAACTTCCGATCTTTTCTGATGACTTTCACAGGCGCTCAACTACGATTGCGCTCTGGAAAAATTTAACTGCTTCAAAGTCTTTCATCATTGTGAGATTGAATTCATTCTTAGAAACATTTTCTCTGACATGTTTTTACGAGACCATGTTGAAATGTAGACCGTCATATTCTATATGCGTCTAACATTCAAGAAGACTTTTTTCAGAGTATTAGAAATAATTAGCATTTTAGAATGCAGTTCGTGGAAAGAGTATCCAATAGAGCTTCACTACTTTCCAAAAAGAATAGAATATGGCAACAGCAACGGGCCGATTACTCTATTTATGGGTTGCTACGCAAGTCCCATGCCATCTAGCGTAAAGGCATCAATTATGCACATGAACCTCAATCACACACAGACATTTCATTCACATGTACACACCTTAATCAGTCACAGGAACTTCAGTCATGCCTACGAACCGCAACCGTACACAGGCCTTAGGAGTTTAGAAAGATATAGAACCTGAACTTCATAGAACTGGAGGGTCTCTTTGTGCAATGTTTGTCGAGACAATTTTTGAATGGGTTCGCAATGCAAGCTGAAATGATATTTTCGGGTACCTGGCTCCAGATTCTGGAATTTTTACAAGACGAAAGCTTAGAACCTGGGATGCAGTGAACTTTCATCTTATTACTTCATATGAGATATTTCTGGTTCGTACGTTTTCAAAAGCCCTTCCACGACAATATCATTAAAGCCGTTGATAGATTTATAGGTCTCGATGAGTTGTTCTTCCAGTCTTCTTTGTTCTCGAGAGATGAGCTCAAGCTGCTGAAGACACCTTTTGTAACTAAAATGGCGGAGTTCAGAAATCATTTTCGTTGCTATATGTTGAATCGTCTCAATTTTGTTAACGTCTCATCGTAGGGTAGGAGACCAAACTGTATATTCTAAATGTGGCCACACTAACTCTTCATATAGCATTAATATGAAGTTCTTTGACTTTTATTTGAAGTTTCTTTCTATGAAACCAAGGATCCTGTTCGTATTTCCGACACTTTGTCCTACTTATTGTCATGCTTGAGATTTTTCAGTGATATTGATACCAAGATTCCTTTGTTGTTGTGCTGCTTCAAGAGGTATGTCATTCATTGTGTGTTGGAAATAACGTTTATTTGCACCAACGTGCATTAATGAACATTTATCGATATTGAAGCTCATTTGCCAGATTTCGGTTCTTTGAAATAGGCGATTTTGGTCAGATTGAATAGCTGTTGTCTCTTTGGGTGAGAGCTCTGTGACCAAGTTTCGTGTCGTCGACAAATTTTTTGAGTTCACTGATGATTCCGACGTCAAAGTCCTTCATTTAGATGGTGAAAAGGAGTGGACCTATGACGTTCACTTCGTTTGATATCACACGCGATGAATCACTGGCTTGATCACGAATCTTCACTCGTTCAGGGCCACCAGTGAGCCAGTTTTGTATCCATCGAAAATAGTGGCTTCGTATTCCATGAGCTTTTGAAGGCTTTTTGGGAATGGAGGTACACAAGGTCTACACCTTTTGTACAATAGTATATGCAGTTGACTTCTCCAAAAACATCGAATAGGTTTGTAAGACAACAACGTTTTCAATGAATCCATACTGGGTGTCAGTTATCAGTTTTTGGGCTCGGAGACATTTTGTTATACGAACTTTGATTAATCTTTCCATTGTTTTGCTAATGACATATGATACGCTGATTAGGCAATAGATTTTAGGTACTTGCTCGTTCCCCTTTTTGAAAATAGGAATGGCATTTGCCTGCTTTCAATACCCCGGAACAAACCCTGTTTCGAGCGATCGATTAAAGACGTGTGCTAAGTTCGCTAATATCTTCAGCTGTTTCTTTGAGTATTCGAGGAGCGAAGCTGTCGGGTTTCGGTTGATTTATATGGGTTTCAAAATACGAGTTATTTTCTACCTCTACCACTGGGAATATGCTGCTCTTCAGTATTTCTTGGGGATTTAAGGCGAAAGTTTTAGGAATTTCAGTTAAGACTTCATGAGTGAACTCAGAAGTAAAGTATATATTTAGAATTCTGGCGTTATTTCTGTTGTTTGTTCTAATTGAACCATCATAGCTCATTTGCTTGTGCTGTACACGCCTTTGAATTATTTAGACCCAAAAACTCATTGTAAATACTGAAATTAAAAGCAGATGCTGTGAGGTAATTTCTATTATTTCACAGTGTATGGAGTAAATTCAAAATTTACTTGGCTTTCAAAGAGATGTATCATAGTTGACTGAATCTTGCCTGGACGAATGGCAAATCACAAAGGTACAAACGGGAATGATTAGGCCCTGTAATTTTGAGTAATCCATTCAAAAACAGTTGGTGATCAGTCATGAAAACATTCCCACAATGATGTTCCCCAAAATATTCGGGAAATTATGTATTTATCTTCGTTTCTTGTAGTTTTTAAATTATAATATGTGACGTTGAAAGCATAATGCATGAGTTTAATTTCTTTAACTTCTATTCCCTCTGCACCAACTGGTTCAGACCATCATCATAAGTTGTACGCCTCAACCGTTTCCGGCTTGAAGGAGTATAAATACATTCTCTGTCAGCTGAGCCGTTACTGACAAGTGGACTACCATAAGTCAGACCCATCATCCATCACAGGCGGGTGCTCATGATCACGCAACATCACTCCAGATTTAGCCTCTGGCTTTCCTAGCCTCTTCTCGTATTATTTTAACATGCTCGTCATCAGAAGAAATTAGCTGCTTTACTGATTTTTAATCAATTTTGTGTGGGAACAGTGTTGCTAAACCAGTTTGCAGGCGCTGGTTCAGGCCATGCCAGTGCCTGCGAACATGCCCGTCCTTACACGACTACCTGCGTAGTCACCAGTCATGACGCTAATTACACTCTATCATCCCACTGAACAAAACTTAGACTAGAAATTGTTCTTGCACTTCCTAATTTGAGAAGACGTTCAGACGGATTGAATTATTTTTCAAAGTCGATTACGGACCTCGCTATTGAATGTTACTGGACCCTCAAGTTCTCGTTCTTTTCATATAATGTAACGAGTATCAGGTATTGCAAGAGAAATTCTACCATGACGACTTAATTCAATGACTCATATGACATCTTCGATTCCATTTAGCTGGTTCAAATATTCGTTCAAAAGACCCAAGAAATAAGTACAGCTGGTTGGTTTAAACCAATGAGAACAACCGCAATAACGTTCCCAAATGCGCTATTTTGATGCACATTGACATTCTGCCCAAAAATGAGCTTTCATGAATGTTACACCAAAATATGCGGAGTTTTGCTTCAATGAATGAAAGTTTGCAGCAAATTTTGTAGAATACCAGAGTATTGTTACGAAGAACTTTAGAAATACAATCCCTCACAAAAGTTTCTGTCAGTCATGCATAACAGATTGAAAAATGTCTTTTATAATGCCTAAATTGTATTTTTGGGCTATGAAGGTTAGATTTGACCATGATTTATTGTAAGACTCCCTACAATCAATATATAGTGCACGTTTATTTCGGCTCAAATTTCACTGCACTACTTTCTTAATAATACTTATAATGAAGCAATTTAATGCACCTTATACGAACATAGTGGTCTTCCCACAGAAATTTCATTTGAGTTGAACATCAATAAAAAATTCCAGAGCACCACGATCGTAAATGCAAAACAGCGTTCAATATCCGTGGTCCAGATGGCGGCTGGAACCTGCGAGCGACATATGGCGGTTCTGAAAAATCTTCTTTTCAGCTAGTAAATGGCTACGATTTTCTTGCTTCCTTTCTCCAATATGCAAACTTGGTACAATATGATGGCATGATGGCGTTATATTCATGACAGCAGAAAAACTGGAATTTGCATCTATCACTGCCCCGCTTCAGCCGTTCATGACTCTCCCAAGCGTGTCGTTACTGGCATAGCAAAATTACTATTCAGTCATTTCTATTAAGAGGTATACAAATCTGTGGTTGTTTCATAATTAATTAAATGTTGGTAGCATTTTAAGTATAGTATTTTGTAACTATGTCCACACGCCTAATAGACGGACAGAATTTGAATACTAAATTTGTTGAGCCCTGGTTTGTTTATTTTTCTCACTTCTTTTGTTCCATCAATTTTGAAAATGAACAAGCATGTTCGACAGGTAAATTCGCAGGTATAAAAATCAGTGATAAAACCTCAATTATATTTCCTTTGTCAATGATATATTCCGTGAGCCGAAAATAAAATGAGCTAAAATGTAATATAATTTTTTTTCTACCTATAGAAGCACTACAGTATGGATAGAATATTATCGATAAAGGATCTTTAGCACTAAAACTTAAGATTTAATAGGTCATTACTATCATTCAACGTTGTGACTCCACAGAAAGAAATTAAATTAGATTGCAATATGCTGGTTTTTGACTGAAGCTAAAAAAAATCCTCTAAATTAAGAATCAAAATAAAACCATTGTTTTTAGAACAAAACCATTGCGAAAAAATCATTTAGCTCATATCCTCATAAGATAACATATGCATGAATCTTACACAAACCTTAAAAACAGAAAACTATTAATTATTACTTCCAACTTTTTTAACCATTCTGGTAGAGTTCATACCTTGTTTTTTACGAACTCGATGCTGGAGCTAGTGTAATAAACTCTTTTAAATAAATTTGTTATATCATTGTATGATTAACTACTACTGCAATTTATTCTTTTTTAATTTAGAAATACGATGTCACAGTACTCATTGCCAATTGAAATTATGAGCAGTGTTCTGGAAGTGCACTAAATGTGTTCGAATTCTCGTGCAAAAAAATTGTTTTTCTTTCATTTTTGCAGCGATAGAAAATTGTATCTATGTAGACAGTAGATCACTTTATCATTTAGAGAAGACTTACAGCACATTTGGAGTGAGGCTTAGTACATTCTAGAGTCATTGTAAAGCGATAACTATTGATGAAACGACACCATACCGCACCTCCTGTGAACGCTCATGACACGCCCTCGTGTGTGTGCTCAGCAGCAGGCAAGCCTGGCCGAGCCCGTCCTTGTCTTGCCTGACACCTCGAGGTCGATAGGCCGACAATGAGTGGCCGTCCTTGTCTTGCCTGACACCTCGAGGTCGATAGNNNNCTGGTATGCCGACAGTGAGTGGCCGTCCTTGTCTTGCCTGACACCTTCAGGCTGGTATGCCGACAGTGAGTGGCCGTCCTTGTCTTGCCTGACACCTTCAGGCTGGTATGCCGACAGTGAGTAGCCGTCCTTGTCTTGTCTAACACCTCGAGGTCGATAGGCCGACAATGAGTGGCTGTCCTTGTCTTGCCTAACACCTCGAGGCCAGTATGCCACAATGAGTAGTAGCATTTAATGAGCAGAGCGGATCAGATGCTGTATACCCGCACAAGAAATCGATTAAACAAGCGTCCGTTGGCCCATCAGAACCATTACTTCACTTGTTCCATAGAATGGGGTTTCTATGGTCGGGTGTACTCAAATGTATTTTCGTAGCTCCTTTTGTATGATACAGCCAAATATTTCCCCCTTGAAGAGGGATTTGAAAACTAAGGCAGCTTTTTATTATGTGTGTCGAAGTTTATGCCTTCTCTTAATGTAGTAACTTTCAATGATATTTCCTCAGCTGCACGAGAACTGAGAACTTACTAAAGACGAGTCAACTTTCAAAAGTTACTGGTACATTATGAAAGTAATTCCAAGTTATAAGAGCATCTAAACGAGACCGTAACCGACGGTTTTACAACTACAGAGGCCTCGCTGATGGACCATCTCAGCCGCACGTGCCAATGGCCTGCAGAGAAATGCGCTTGGTGCGCCATGTCAAAAAGCTCACAGCGACGCACCTGCGACAGCGTCCTCCACCGCAGCAACACAATGATGAGATCAAAATTTCCTAACACCAGGCGATGCATTGTATGTATAATAAATGCACCCGAGCGTCCCTTAGTAAACTCCATGTTGATGCCACCATCGTGTCTGAGCTTGACCGTATGTGTCAGTAGTAACCTGTACTCAGAATCATCACCTTGATTGCAGGTGCGAATTGCGGAAACCATTGTTTTTCCGGTAAATTATTTTCTTCTCGCGGAATGATAATTCACAAATTATTCAGGTTCCCCACCCGAGCTTTCTTACATGTCTAAGCATATATCAATCCTAACATGAGTTTAGGTCGTAAGTTCTACTCATATGTATTGAGCACAGACCAGGGCTTTGATCTGCGACAACTGAGTGATTTTGGAAAAAAGTGTGGCAATAAAAATGTAAAATATATAAACTAACTGGAGGGATCCTGACATGCTATGACTGCCATTGAAGGATTTCAAAGCACCACACCTCAAATAATGAACAAGAAAAGACGTGAAATTATACATAGAAGGACCGCCATGAGAAGGATATTGAAAATACACGTTTTTTAGGACTGATTTCGCAACATTTCGATAATGTAGCGATTACAAAAATATTATGTACTGAATCCTAACTCAAAACCAATTTAGTACCCTGACTGTAGCATCTCTCTTAACTTAACCCTTTCGGTACCATGATGCAAATATCAGAACCTTTTCAACATATTTAACATCAAATTTAAAAAAAGATGCTTTGTGATGTTTTACGGTCACTGCATTGTCCTAATCAAACTGTAGCTTGCACTGCCCTACCAGCGTTTGCACAGACACACGTGTTGCTCTGCATCTTAATAGGGGAAAAATGACTGCGGCTACCAGAGATGCCGTCAGGACCGAAAGGGTTAATATCCCAGCCTACAACAACAGCCTTCTAACTAACTATTTTTCTTTTCCTGTTGCTTACGCTTGGACGACGCTGAAATATTCCTCAAAGCCGCCTCGCCTCATCCGAGTAGTTCGAATTACTATATAGAATCTCTGTCCTATACAGGGAAATAACAGATTATTATATGTATATTCATGCATATACAGTATACATGTGACTATTGCGTGTATAGGTTTATCATATATATATATATATATATATATATATATATATATATATATATATATATATATATATATATATATATATATAAATTGCTTATAAAATTAGCTGTCTTGAATGTTTTTATATAAAGTACTTCCGTCTCCATGAGTTTGCCATCAGTATCTGCATCTCTTAAAGGGACATGAAAAGTGACTGACATCGTCTCGCATCAGGTCACGTGGTTTGTGCGACGGGGTCACGCCGTGCTCTTTGCAGTTAAAACTGGAATCCAGACAGACTGTCCAACTCACAGATAAAGAATCCAACAATTAAAAAACATAATTAACTGATGGATGATTTACTGTGCAATTGTTTGAAAGAATATTATTATTATGAAGACATTAATGGGAAGAATGTTAAGGTGGTTTGATCCAACGATGCTTCATGCAACAACTTATACCACGAACGAGGTATTGAATATTGCGCACGAGTGTGTGAATTTCTACTAAGTTCGTCATCATCCTGACACGCACGAATTAGCCATCGTCAGTTAACGTCAAAATGGGCACATATGATCACCTTGTTCGTAGCTACAACTTGTACTCTGACAGTGTAACATTGTTACCGCCTTCATCCATCCTACAGGAATGGTTTAGCTGCTTGAGTGATCATTTTTTAATTAGCTATAATTAAACATGGTTTAAAAACAACTGTATTGCTGAGAATATTAATGAAATATTACCGAGTTGGGCATTATTGAATACTTCTCAAAATACTGAACAGTATGTGAAGTAGTGAAGAACACGGCTCGCAAGTCAAAGAAAATGTTTCAACTAATTCTTCAAAATCTGTTAAACATGAATTGTCTTTGATCATATATACAAAATCTGTTATTGAATAAGTAACTTCATCCATTGGATACCTCTGTTTCTATTGATGTTTCAGTACAATATAAGAGCACAAGTAAGATATATGAATACACTGGTCGTCTCGTAACGCTTCACTGTGAAAAACTGTATCAAAACTGGAGGATTTCCTCCGCAGATCTGCGAAAAGTTTCTGATGCAATTTACTGAGGAAGCCCAGTAATTTAATATCGTCTTCGGAATAACGACCAGTGAACTGTCCAATTATATGGAGCACCTGTGACTAGATTCACGGCAACGGACAGCGGAAAATCACAGTGCCTGAAATTCAAGATTATTGTACTTTGTATTACTGAGTAAGTTAGTGATGAATCATTTTTAATTTTGCTGAACATTTCTATGATCTTCTGAATGCGAGCTGCTATGTTACGATAATCATTACGATACTGTTTGAATTAAACATGCAGTATTTTAGAGAAAATTATTGAAATCACCACCTCAGAAATCAGTTGCCTCAGTTTTCTTATTTATTATTGTTTAAAATGGAAGTTTCCATGCGTATTTGAATGTATCGTTCAAAAACGCACTGATGAATTGAAGAAGTATGTGAGAATAATTACACAAGCACGTGTAAATTATGTTTAAATGGGAGTCATGGATCAAAAACTACTTTTGCATCTTTTAACAGAGCTCTCTGTAACTTCTACACCACCTTTGAGCCTTTAGACATGTTATTGAATTTTGCTGTAAAAATTCTAATTCTATCATAACTAATAGGAATAAATACTGACATTGATAGTTGGAAGCCTAATTTCCATAAAATATTTTACATGGAATTTCAATATCAAGAAGAGAAAGTATTTCCATTATAGCTTGATACTTGATTCTTGTATCTAAACATTCTTATCCTAAAGCAATCAATTACAATTTGCTGAGCTCACCTGATATCTCACTGTACCTGGATGGAAGAGAACCCTAGACTTCCCACACAAATACAAATCTCTCGCTGTAACGTGATAATTAATGCAATTACAATACACACATCTTTTATAAAAAGGTGCTGAGTTCTTCATTCCTGGCATTAAAAAACACATTCTCTCTCTAGATCACTGGAAGTTGTTTCGAGTAAATTAATTAACGCATGAAAGTGCGCTTCACGAAACTGTTGGTTTCTTTGAATGCCTCAAAACAATTTGGTACTACGCTCATCAAACAACCGAAAGTCTAAATACATATTGACCTCATTCGAGATTAACGCCACGGCTCAATATTCTAGAGATATTGAAAAATTTTTAATCATCTAATGTAAATCAAACACCTATATTTTGACAAACAGGAAGCACACATCGGACTGGAGCGTTCGTTGCGTGCGAAAATCAATAGCACATCCATCTCAATCGGGGCTGTCAAGAGCAGAATATGGCACCCGTAAAGCTCCACAGATGAGTCGAGCCGCTATCGTTTTTCGATATAAGCCGAGGAAATTAGATGCAGAGACCAGCACTTGCAGTGCCAAGACCACAGAGGCGCTGGCGATGTAAGATGGTGCATCTCAACTAATATAGTCATAAGAAAGCTCAACTACAGTTGTAGTGTACAAAATGCAGTGGATCAGTTGATGCCACGCGCTTTTCTACTCTCATGTTTAGTTCGAAAAACGTTGTTGCCCAGCGCTCTGTTCCTCTCCTTGATAGTCTGTATAAAATCAATTATATAAATCATTCTGAAGCATTCTGTTCCTCTCTCTAATAGTTAGTCGAATGATTTCCCCGCTTTTTATTTCTATCCTTAAAAATTAGTCAAGAGATTTTCAAACACTCCGTTCATCTTCCTAATAATAATAATAATGGTTCTCAATTGTTTCTGCTACGCTCACAAGAGATTAGTCTGCACCTCTAAACACCTTTATGGCTTATCACAGAAAGCTTTATTATATTCATATACAGTATATAAATATATATATATATACTCGTATTGTATTCCCAGCAAGTTCATACACGTACGTGCACATAGATCTCATTCCAAAAATGGTGTTTGAAAACTAAGAAGCTTTCTCAGATTAATCCAGCACCCTAATATTGTTTCTGAACACTTTGGAAGAAAAACTGGAAGTTGACGTGTAACATCACAATTCGATATATCCTACAAAATATTAAATTTCCAAATAATTTCATGATAATGATCCTCTAAGTTCATGAGAATATCGTTCACAATACTGTTTCACTGTCTGAAAATGCATTAGCAGTTATCTTACCAATTTTAATTCTGAAGAATTAGTCAGACTGGAAAGCAAGACCATCAACCTTAGCTCTACTAAAATTTATCTAGCATGACGTGTTTTTCAGAGGGCAATCTATTTTGTTCATCTTTGAATGATATTCGCCGGCAGCGGGCTAAGCTGGAAAGTTGCTAATGAGCTAAGTTTGGTGGATGCGCTCACTTAATCATGGCGTCCCAACGCTTACCCACAGCCATCAGTCATCCAGAGAGCCGGACTCCTGCTACCCACTCGTGAAGTGTGACTTTGCATCTAGTTTATGAATAAACAATCTGAAACACGTAAAGGACAACTAAGTTTTTGTGTTCAACTTTTTAGATTTAAACTTCAATTTGAAAACAGATAAGAAACAACAAGGAAATGAATACAGGCGATCCTTCCAACTAATTATTTCCTGTCTTGTGGGATTCTCAAGGAACGGGATATTTTTGAGCCTTCAACTCGTAATTAGCGTCCCAACTCCTACACTGCACACGCAGACATGACGGTTTAACTCTTGGTAGTGTCAGACTTGCAATTTAGTGTATCTATACTAATTGTAACTGGAAGATTCTGAAATAGTTATCTGATATGTATTGGGCATCTAAAAATTGAAATGTCTCTAAATCTTCTTTTTTTTAATTAATAAGAGAATTCTGTAATCATAATGCTTGTATTCTGTGACTTTTAGACGGTGCCTGGACATTGATCTTTACGTATTGTTTTAGTGTAGTATCTGCATCTCTTAATACTTTTGTACCATTAGATTTTAAGTGAAATCGAATCTTATATAATCATTGCATAAATTGCACACTACCATCCATAATAATAATAAGCTTCAGCATAAATCATAATGCAGAACAATAAGAGAGCCCCTGTCACTGATATAAAACAGGCTCCTTTTACCTTGTCTTTTTTTAGCTACAGAATCTATAGATCATTTACTGCAAAACTCAGCAGGGACATAGTTTACATCTTGCCTACACTGGGCACAGTGTACACTCGTGCCTATACTGACCACAGTATACACAGTCACTTGCATCTACTTTAGTAAGATTGGTAGAAAAGTATTATGTGAGCATACAAATTCCTTACGATGGTTCGAGTAAGAGATGCCAGAGAATGCAAAAATAGACTGATCAAGATTTATCAATAAAGTCGCATTCACGTTTTACTGATCGTTTCTCCTGCTTCTTGAGAATACACATGCATGTTTAAAGAGCAGTTGCTTACTGCTCAAAGGAGCAAGATATCACTGTAAAACATTCTAGATTGAACTCACAGATAAAGTTCAAGTTATATATAAGAATCTAAAGCCGCAATTTTGTCTAGCCTCTAGTCAACTAAATTCACGGTGTTTCACAGGGTCAACCTCACGTTC
>VCRD01001234.1:143334-155248 GCA_006783055.1 Trinorchestia longiramus
ACTCTCATGTTTAGTTCGAAAAACGTTGTTGCCCAGCGCTCTGTTCCTCTCCTTGATAGTCTGTATAAAATCATTCATATAAATTATTCTGAAGCATTCTGTTCCTCTCTCTAATAGTTAGTCGAATGATTTCCCCGCTTTTTATTTCTCTCCTTAAAAATTAGTCAAGAGATTTTCAAACACTCCGTTCATCATCCTAATAATAATAATAATAATGGTTCTGAATTGTTTCCGCTACGCTCACAAGAGATTAGTCTGCACCTCTAAGCACCTTTATGGCTTATCACAGAAAGCTTTATTATATTCATATACAGTATATATATATATGTATACTCGTATTGTATTCCCAGCAAGTTCATACACATACGTGCACATAGATCTCATTCCAAAAATGGTGTTTGAAAACTAAGAAGCTTTCTCAGATTAATCCAGCACCCTAATATTGTTTCTGAACACTTTGGAGGAAAAACTGGAAGTTGACGTGTAACATCACAATTCGATATATCCTACAAAATATTAAATTTTCAAATAATTTCATGATAATGATCCTCTAAGTTCATGAGAATATCGTTCACAACACTGTTTCACTGTCTGAAAATGCATTAGCAGTTATCTTATCAAATTTAATTCTGAAGAATTAGTCAGACTAGAAAGCAAGACCATCAACCTTAGCTCTACTAAAATTTATCCAGCATGACGTGTTTTTCAGAGGGCAATCTATTTTGTTCATCTTTGAATGATATTCGCCGGCAGCGGGCTAAGCTGGAAAGTTGCTAATGAGCTAAGTTTGGTGGATGCGCTCACTTAATCATGGCGTCCCAACGCTTACCCACAGCCATCAGTCATCCAGAGAGCCGGACTCCTGCTACCCACTCGTGAAGTGTGACTTTGCATCTAGTTTATGAATAAACAATCTGAAACACGTAAAGGACAACTAAGTTTTTGCGTTCAACTTCTTAGATTTAAACTTCAATTCGAAAACAGATAAGAAACAACAAGGAAATGAATACAGGCGATCCTTCCAACTAATTATTTCCTGTCTTGTGGGATTCTCAAGGAACGGGATATTTTTGAGCCTTCAACTCGTAATTAGCGTCCCAACTTCTACATTGCACACGCAGACATGACGGTTTAACTCTTGGTAGTGTCAGACTTGCAATTTAGTGTATCTATACTAATTGTAACTGGAAGATTCTGAAATAGTTATCTGACATGTATTGGGCATCTTAAAATTGAAATGTCTCTAAATCATCTTTTTTTAAATTAATGTGAGAATTCTGTAAGCATAACACTTGTATTCTATGACTTTTAGACGGTGCCTCAACATTGATCTTTACGTATTGTTTTAGTGTAGTATCTGCATCTCTTAATACTTTCGTACCATTACATTTTAAGTGAAATCGAATATTATATAATCATTGCATAAATTGCACACTACCATCCATAATAATAATAAGCTTCAGCATAAATCATAGTGCAGAACAATAAGAGAGCCCCTGTCACTGATATAAAACAGGCTCCTTTTACCATGTCTTTTTTAGCTACAGAATCGATAGATCATTTACTGCAAAACTCAGCAGGGACATAGTTTACATCTTGCCTACACTGGGCACAGTGTACACTCGTGCCTATACTGACCACAGTATACACAGTCACTTGCATCTACTTTAATAAGATGGGTAGAAAAGTATTATGTGAGCATACAAATTCCTTACAATGGTTCGAGTAAAAGATGCCAGAGAATGCAAAAATAGACTGATCAAGATTTATCAATGAAGTCGGATTCACGTTTTACTGGTCGTTTCTCCAGCTTCTTGAGAATACACATTCATGTTTAAAGAGCAGTTGCTTACCGCTCAAAGGAGCAAGATATCACTGTAAAACATTCTAGATTGAACTCACAGATAAAGTTCAAGTTATATATAAGAATCTAAAGCCGCAATTTTGTCTAGCCTCTAGTCAACTAAATTCACGGTGTTTCACAGGGTCAACCTCACGTTCCTTTTGCTTTTTGAGGAAAAGAAAATAATTATGATGAATTATTTTTAATATTGTATCTAACTTAGTTGGACCCAATGGCTGCAAAGTGTTTGATAGTCAAAAAACTATCAAAATTCCTCCGTTTTAGACAGCCCTTCATGACAGAATATTATTCGAACGTTTTATAATCTATCTGAAAGATAATTTCATGTGTGAATTGTCTATACAATAATTTTAAACTACTGAAATACAAATGGGGCAATCTGCATTAATCGTTATAAGAGTCTAATTTTTTCCCTGAGTTTTGTGAATAAGGCGTAATCTATCGCTGCGTATTGAGCTTGTCACAATGCTCCCTGGCAAAGAATTGTTATTTTTTGAACTGTATATCTAAAACATTCTGAATTGTTTCCGCTACGCTCACAAGAGATTAGTCTGCACCTCTAAGCACCTTTATGGCTTATCACAGAAAGCTTTATTATATTCATATACAGTATATATATATATGTATACTCGTATTGTATTCCCAGCAAGTTCATACACATACGTGCACATAGATCTCATTCCAAAAATGGTGTTTGAAAACTAAGAAGCTTTCTCAGATTAATCCAGTGATCTGTATCTCTCAACTACAATTATCATAGAGGAGAAATGTTTTGTCATTTCTTTTCAACAATTCTCATTACCTATCACGCCTATAAGGTCTACAAGTAATGAGATAGATGTAATGAGAGAGGTAGATAACTATGAGTATTAGAAATTGAAAAAGAAATATCTTTACCTTGCAAAGCTTAAGACTATGGTATGTTACTTATTACTGACGAATATATGAAAATCATAAATACATTGAACTCTAAACTTTAAACATTTTAGTTTGTACATTTCTCCGATTTTTACATTAATAAAAACGTCTCCCACGCCTTCGAAGTTGGTACCTTTGTTCTATTCTTCAGTTATAGATTACGATACAGGCCCATTGGACTTTTGCGTTAACTATCAATAAAATTTCCTGAAATAATAATTCGTCACTACGGGCAATGCACAGTCAGAAAGCGTTCTAGCAAAACACACGTAGTGCAGCATCAGCAATTAGCTGATAGAAACTGTCAGCAGAAACAACAATAGACCGCTCTTGTTTGTACGCTCGTATGCAGGATTCAAATGTCATAAAGAATTTTAGCATTTTAATTTAGCATTGTCTAGCATTTTCATCGTCAGGACATGTTCCCTGCACAACATAAAGAAATGCGAGATGTCCCTCGGTCCTAGATTGCCTCGCATGAACAATACAGTGCTTTATGAACTGACGAGAGGATTCTAAATTTTACTCGTTCCTCTAACTCAACAAACTGATTTCCTCTGAACTCTTTAAGCTTATTTTTTCATAACATTTCTGTTGTTCATTAATTTGGTTTCCCATTATACGTCAAATATTTGTTCCACATCAAATTTCTGTGAGTTCTTTCCTTCTATTATGTATATATGAACCACTGATAATAAATTTTGTTCAATTTGCAATAAATGTCATACTGAATCAAATAAATCATTCAGGTATAACGCTTCATGTTAAGCTATGGATAAAATATGAATTGCGCTCACTCGGACGAAATTTATAGACGCTCTTTCTCATTTTTCTAGAGCCAGTAAACCTGTTCACCACATGAACGCCAGTAGCCTATATATTTGGATGCCTGTTAAATAGCGTGTGTGAAGAGGAGCAAATAGACCTATAACTTTCTCTATAGTTAATGCAAACTTAAATGTATATATGACTTTTCACTGATTTTTTAAACTAAAAACTAAAAATTTTCCCGTACGTGATATAGTGGGTGATGCAGTATTTCGTCCATAAATACACTTTCAATAGCAATTCAGATCTGTAAACATTTTAAATCTTGCTTTATAAGATTGAGCGGCAAGATATGGAAGCGTGTTTATAGATAAGCAAGGCAGATTGACGGGGAAGCAGTTTTCAGACAAAATGTATTTTGATAAGCCCTTCTTCTTTAGCAATCACAGACGTTAATCCGTGGAAGAATTTTGTCAACATGAGTGTTTTCAAAGCGTTAAGTCGAGTAAAAATTTCATCAGACTAAACAATTTTACGATGCTTCCTTACTTTTAAAATAAAAACATGCCGCCTGTTGCTAACAATTGTATTAGCTTATTTAGTAATTTGTATTGTTGAGTAATTGTTTATGTTTTCTATTATGTTTATAGAAGCTTTTTGGATCAATTTATGTCTTCGGATTAAGTTTTATTTCGTATTGTTGATGTGCATACACTCAAAATGATGAAATGTTGTCTTCGTTTATCTTACGAGAACAATCGCTTTTTAATATGTTCCGAATTCTTTTCATTTTGATGAAAGTGAAACGATTTTTTAAGTTGAGAAGTATCAACTAATTTTTTTCTTCCTCTCACTTAATTATGATCTATCCTACCTGAAATGATTTTTCAGCAAAACTTTAAAAGTGCTTCGGTAAAATTAATCTAGTACTACTCAGTAACTTCAATGAAACGTGAGTAAGCTTAACTTGATTACAAGTATTTTTCGTGCTGAAAAGTTTAAAACCTTGAAGGCTTTTGCATTTAAGTCTCACTAATTCCAGGAATTCAAATGAAAACAGACTTTCGTTGTGAATAATAACGCAGGTCTGCGATGACATATTTTTTCTTCAGAGGAATGGATGTTCCTTGTGTATATTTTGTTGCTGATTACGGAGAAGATACTCAAAAAATGCTAGCACGTACATTTTAGACATAAATCTCAAATTTCTGTCAGATAGGTAAATCATTGCATTTACCTACCAGTATTTGTTTGTAATGTAATGTTATGTACATAAATATATATATATATATATATATATATATATATATATATATATATATATATATATATATATATATATATATACATATATTATATCTGCAAACATGATTTTGAATACAAAATAGTTTCAAGTGTGTACGTTAATGGCATCAAGAGGTTGTATCAGTCTGTCCGATAGTGTTTGCTGTATTTGTGTTACACTGGTGGTGGAAAACACAAGAGTACTTTGCTTACTTCGATGTGAAGGTTTAAGACCTGGACAAATCATGGACCCTGCAATGAGTGTGTTCAAGTTGCGTGAAAGGAATTCACATGTCATCTCAGAGTAAAATAAAATATTTTCGTTTTGAGATGCCTATGATGTGGAGGGAGCCTTGAAACCACAAAGATGACTGCTACTTTTGTTTGTGTAGAAAACAGGGGTACATCTTAGAAAAAAAACATCTTGT
This sequence comes from Trinorchestia longiramus, assembly GCA_006783055.1. Classification (NCBI taxonomy): domain Eukaryota; kingdom Metazoa; phylum Arthropoda; class Malacostraca; order Amphipoda; family Talitridae; genus Trinorchestia; species Trinorchestia longiramus. Next base: position 148,597 of record VCRD01001234.1, read on the forward strand.
AAGCGGACCTGAAATCTGCACTGTGCCTTGTGTCTCAAGAACCTAATATTCCCATCTCCTTGCCTCCAGCAACGCTAGACGATGTGCCCGCAATTTCAAGGAACGACTCAGATGACAATTGTGATGACGATTTGTCTCAAGTATATGACTGTTTTGAGCCCCAGCTGTTTTCACAATCAGAATTGAACGACTTGGTCCCAGACCTAGCCCTTCCAAAAGAGTCGGCTCAGTTGCTCGACTCCAAACTCCAGGGCAAGAAGTTGTTGGCCCCTGAAATTTCTTTTTGTTCGTTTCCCAACCGAGAAAAAGACTTCGTGGCTTATTTTTCTCAAAACGAAGAACTTGAGTTCTACTCCTATGTCCACCAGTTGATAAAAGGTTCCAAATTCAGTATGAGGCAAGAGATTGGAGACACTTCATAGACTCGACAAAAAGTAATCTGAAAATACGTCTCTATACACTGTTGGGACATTCCGTTTGTTTGAAAGAAAGGTATGAGACTCTAACTTTTATCCTAACCCTACTTAACTACTAGGAATATAAATGGAGCATCTATGAACAAGACTGCACGATCATTTCTCTAAAGGGCACACGTCGTAAAACTCAAAATATAACCTAATCATTACTGACTACCCTAGAGAGCAATAGAGAGATAATCTTTTTACACAATGATAAGCACGTGAAGGCTCTTCGTATAGTACGCAACAGGACGCATACAGCTGTTGTCGGACAAGCTTCGCTTATCATCCTGTTTAAGCTAAACAAAAGCAGGAAAATAATTGCAAATTGCTTTCAAGTAAAATAGATAACTTTTAAGCATGACACGACTAATAATTTCTCTCCAGCTTGCTCAAGAATAATTGGAAATAGCTGTTTAGCGTATAATGGTCATAAAATTTGGGTACTTGCAAGGAAACGCTATGAAATTTGAGGACGCGTTCGTCTGTCTGAGAAGAAGACGCGCTTGCCGTGGCTGAGACCGCACGATCGACTGTAGAAAAACTGGTGAGCTGTTCATCAGGCTCAGAGGCCTCCAACTTGCAACAACTTTAGATTACAGCTCAGCCCAAGCACGCCTTCACACGCTGCTCTTCAAATTTTACCGTCACTCTAAGCTTAGTTCAAAGTACCAAACAGATTAGGATCATTGATGCACAAGCCTAGAACTGAGCTCAGATGACGGGCACGCTCTCTGGCAGCGTCGACAGCAGCAACTCTAGCGGATCTCTTCTATCGCTTACTGACCTCAGAAAAGCTCCAATTATCACCCACTTCCCAAGAACTTCAAAGCCACAAAATCAAGGATTGATTTTCCAGGATTATTCTCAAAGGAAAGGAAATTCTTTTATAGTTTATTAACCCAAGATCAAGGCCGTGACATTAAGAAAGCCATTGGGAGGACGGCGGAAACCACAGAGCCTTGATTTCAAATATGGGTCAGTTAATTTGTAGAGAAAATATTTATCGTTCATTTCATGACAAATGTTCTCAATGGATTTGGAAGAACTGAGGATGATATTCATACCTAAAATAAACCATAAGTTTCATTACACACTCGTACATTGCACAATATAAAAAACGGAGAACATATTAAAATTTATTTTATTTCATACCTCATTCGCCTTTTCCTTAAGAATTATAAATGCCTTTAATTAATATCAAGCTGTTTTTATATGCACCAACTCTGGAAGAATACAGCATAGAAATAAATTCCATGCTACAATGTAGTGGCAGTCTCAAATTCTCAAACAATTCCAGTACTCATGTTCTCTTGCAACAAGACGCTTGTACATATGAGTAGAAACAAGGAGAAAATAGCGAATAAATGTTTCTAAGACGTTCACTCTGAATTCTACTGAAAAACATTTCGATATTTAAGTATTCTCATCAAAGTCGGTGATGTTTGGTATATATACAGGCTTATTTATTTATTACCACTTACAATCCCTTTGATTTCCAAGTCATTTTGTGAGCTAGCAAAGCCCTGAAAGTCGATATTCTGCACTAATTTTTCACCGTAAAACTGGATTAAAGGAACACAGTAAAGTAAAGGAAGCGTTTAGGAAATGGACAACATCAGTAAGCCAGCCATAACGTCTGTCATAGAGACGCAGAACTGACCATGGCCATACAGTTAAGTTACGTTTGGACTGAAGAACGGATTGGTTGACCGTCGCTTCCTTGAAGGAGTTTTGTCGAATTAGTTATTCTATCCCCCACTATCAATATGAATGGGAAAACTATTCAGCAATTAAAAGTTTTCAAACAATATTGAAAACTTAAAAAAAGATGTCCGGCCTTGACACCAACAAGAACATAAATAATGAATTTAAGAGAAAACAATCTCATTAAGATGCAAAACAACATCATATGTAGAGCCTAAGTTGATGGAACACTCGAAATTTTCCCCAAGTAGGCTATTCATAATAAACTCGTTCAGTAACATTATTGAAGTTTAAATAAAAATTTAAGCGATTCAAACGCTAATTAGACAAAGAAATTGAATCTCTAGATTCTGTACGTGAAATTAATCCCTCAATGGATACCAGGCAGAAAGTGGACAATTTCGTTATTGAAATACAGTTCCAACTAATTAAACTGTTTTCAAAGAAAGCCACAAAGTTTTTCAGTTTAACAGCCTTGGTCTCATTCGACCAAAGAGAGCACTACACAAACTTCATTGTCCGACAAAAAATGAATGAGCTAATTAATACAACCAGCAGAGTTGTAATATAAAACAAGAATTACCCCAAGGCTTGAATCATTTACTCCAAAAAGATCAAGCATCTAAGCTTCTGTAATATTTGTTCACTTCACTAGAGCTGCCTCTGTTACTTTCGACATCGTTTGTCGTGCAGTAAGTCAAAAGAGAGTTTGGATGAGCTATTTAGCGGGTGTCATAGCATCACAAGGATGAGTCGCACCTAATGTCTTGTAACAAGTTTTTGACATCACATCAAAGAAACCAAGCTAAATCTGCAGGAGTTAGAGCGAGGAAACTGCTTCATTTCTCACGGATATAATCGAACTAAGTAGAAAACTAAAAAAGACAATCTTTTAAGTGGCCAAAGAATAAATTTCTCTTTACATCTCAGATGATAGAGTAAGGCTTCTTAAATGCCCTACTACACAGTATAGAAGTAACAGACTAGCATGCAGGATATTACGCACCTATAGGTATATACCTACATACTTTGCTGCTTCAATGGATATGTCATTCATCGTGTGTTGGAAATGCCGGTTATTTGCACTAACGTGCATTACTGAGTGTTTACCAATGTTGAAACTAATTTGCCAGGTTTCGGTCCATTGTAGAAGACGGTTGAGGTCTGATTGCATAGTTATTCTGTCTTTTCTAGCTTTCACCGAAACACGGGGTGCTACCAACACGGGTTATAAACACGGGGTGCTACCAACACTGGTTATAAACACGGCGTGCTACCAACACGGGTTATGAACACTGGGTGCTACCAACACGGGTTATAAACACGGGTTATAAACACGGGGTGCTACCAACACGGGTTATAAACACGGAGTGCTACCAACGCGGGTTATAAATACGGAGTGCTACCATTGGACGTGGGCAGTCAGTACGGGATAATTCAATTACCAATTGAGTAGCAATGGAAACAAAGAACTGGTTGAAAAAGCTTGGAATCTCATTTTAGCTGAATGCATCTCCCTCATTAGTTAGCAGAATTATACTCTTGGATGAGGGCTTTCTAATAACTCCTTTCAATATTCTCCAAGTCTGGCTCGAGTTACCTCTAGCCGAAGCAAACTTACTTTGGTAGAAATATTCATGATATTCAAGTAAAACAATGATAAGTAAATCGCAAACACTTCTGTATTGAGTGTGACGTATGAATCCTTGTCACAAGAGAACAAATAATCTGTGTCTGTTCGGACCAACAACTCTTACGTCTTTCAACAGCTACTCCTGCTTTCAACTCTTCACGCTACATTGTTTCTTCAGAGGAAAAATACATCAAATGTAGTACATAATTTAGAGACAATCTCCTCGGCTTTATTGTGTTCGTCAGTCAGAGAACACACAATTCAAGAGTGTATTGGATATTAGAAATTGGAATTTATTTAAGCCAATGGGATCACAGAGCTTACGATATAAGATAATACCAACAACATTAGGTTCAGTATCATGCAAAAAATAAATGGGAAAATGATGTGAAATGTTACATTCAATTACACTTAACATACTCGTAAAACGGAAATTGTAAGATTACACTGAATCGGTCAAAGAGTGAAGATCGATGGATGGTGTGAATAAAAGGAATCAATTCAATTAAAAGCACTCAATCAATTTTTATCAAATGAAGGACAATTATTGTGACAAATTAATAATTCTAGAAATGCAATAATGAGATTAAACTCAATAGTATTACTCGTCAATGGTGAACATTAAAATATTAGCATGTAATATAATTATGATTTTTAATTGTTGGTAGTATTCCGGTATTGATAAATTAATTGAAGACATACATACTACGAGACGGAGGCCGATGCAAACACTGAAAAGCCAAAGACAAAGTTATGAGAGTTAAAACACAATTCAATATTTTCACTTATTCTCGAACAATTGGCAAGTCGCTTTACTTGCTGGCTAAGTAACAAGATTTGATGTAAATGCAAATGCCTCCCCCAAATAAGTTTAGATACAGGCTCAGCCTATTATAGCCATCAATATTATACGAGTAATCTGTTTCCTCGAATAGCCATGTTTCTGTGAGTGATAATATTAAATCTATCAGACATAGCCACCAAAAACGCAAACGAGGTACAACAATTTTTCCGTCCGCTTTTGACATTAAGTTGTAAATCTAAAAAATAAGAGCCATTATATATTGGAACGATTGAGTCTAGTCTAATCGCTCGCCAAAAATACAAAAGACACATTTCCTACAAAATAAGAAGGAAAAGAGCGTTGGCTTTTGACTGGAACAACAATATTATTCTAAGCAGTCGATATTAGATGAAGCTGAGCCACTTCCACATTTGGCTTTACAAATCGTTATCCGGGATCCCATCTGGACAGAAGCATCGTGCTGAGATGTGGCAGCAGGTGACTCCTGTTCTCTGTCCTGTAGACATAATTCTATAGCGCTCTCAGACTTTCCTCGTCAGTGATAATCTGAAGTTTGCTAGTACTATATTCAAATTTGTACGATAAGTTACCCTTGAAACGATCAACAAAGGTGATTTCTCGATACTTTCTCCTCAATTGGTGGACACGAAATAACAGATCGGCTCTATTTTTTTCACGTAGTCATTAATGAAAACAATTGGATGTTATCCTTGTTTGTTGGTCTGGAATAGTTTTGCTTTAGTGTGAGCAGAAGCGCAAATAACTTTCAAATGTTTGCACTCTCCACCGACCACCAGCACTTTGGAAAATACATCGTCATTCAGTGAATCCAAAATCAGAGAATTCACCGCTTGAGCAAGTTTTGATTTCAGAAAGAGAAAACTACCCTGCACACCCGCATCCACCTCCCGCCGAAAAGAAGTGTCACCAATGTTCTTTCTCAGCATCAAGGCATCCGTGAGTGAACCCTGTTCCATGTTGTCGAGTCTCTGGAAGAGTAAGCTGACGTGAGAATCAAGAGCATTCGGTGTGTTAGGAGGCTTTTAGAATTATGAGAGAATGCTGATGCTACTTTGAAATACGAAGGTTTCTTCGTTGTGGAGATCTGCTGCAGTTCACCAACTCTCTTCACTAACGCAGTATTCTGACGCGAGTCTATTTTGCTGAAAAGTTTTCTAGAGACTTGAAACAAAGTATATCCCGCTGTGATTAGCTTCTCAGTATCATTAAAGTGCTAAAGAGATTAAAAAAGGGACCAAATACCTTATTTGCTGGACCTTGTTAACACCTTCCAACTCCTCACACAGCCCACGACTCTCAGGAGTTTCAGGAGGACGATCACCGACCAGTTAGTCCAGATCACTGACCGAAGATTACGACAAACAATCATTACGTGACATCTCAAAGCCTAGTTTTCAGGACGGAGGGAAGAACTGGCTTCCGATTAGGTACGCTCTGACATCAGAATTTACATTCTTACACTAAAAAAGGGTTGTACTTTGTTAGACTCCGGGTGTGTCAACTAAGTTTATCTATTACACTTGTAGTTGATAATATTGCATATGCAACGGATCAAACTGCTCATGAGCTCTACGTTGATGAGCCAAGGCCAGTACACTTGTTGATGCTGAAATTCCCACTGCAGCTGATAGCTATTACCCTGTATCCGGTGAGTATTGCGCTGGATCAGTAAAATGTGCTAAAGGGAACAGTAAAAATTCCAGAAGCACATTAAAATGAAAGTAAAAGTTAAATCAGGAATTTATTGATCCATAGGAGAGGCGTTGAGATGAGAAGCCAATTCTCCATTAAGTTTATGTTAACAGTTGGTGTAATTTCAGTGATTCAGTGCTGACGGTAAGTTTCATACCAGCAAGTTTCTGTTCATAGTCAATTTAATTCCAACGATTTAGGAGTCTAGGGCAATTAGAAAATTCACGTTAACGGTCTGTTTAACACGTACATGAACGTGAATGCAGTAACTTTGAGTTAGCACAGCAAATTATGGCAGACAATAAATTCATATTAAACAGATATCAAATTCAGAAC
>VCRD01001235.1:8773-45408 GCA_006783055.1 Trinorchestia longiramus
GTCCTTCGACTCGTCAGCCTTGTCCCTCGACTCGTCAGCCTTGTCCCTCGACTCGTCAGCCTTGTCCTTCAACTCGTGAGCCTTGTCCTTCAACACGTGAGCCTTGTCCTTCGACTCGTGAGCCTTGTCCCTCGATGCGTGCGACTTGTTCCTCGATGCGTACGACTTGTGCGACTTGTTCCTCGATGCGTACGACTTGTTCCTCGATTTGTGAGACTTGTCCCTTGAATCGTAAGCCTTGTTCTTTGACTTGTGAGACTTGTTTTTTGAGTGGGGCAACTTTTTTTCTACGTTAGTTGGCGCATTAAGAATTTTGGAGAGTTTTTCTATGCTTTGGGACTTCTTTTCCTCTGCAGATTGATCTGCTTCTGAGGACCTGTGAGCATTTGAACAGCTGGTATCAGTCTGCGGTATTCCAGTCAGCTTCGTAAACTTGCGTTTTTCAGCGATCTTATTAATTTTCAAGTTGCTACACCTGTTAGATTCAATATTTGACGAAGGAACAAGATCTGTAGACTTACATTTTAAATCGGGGAGATCTTTTTTTGATATCAAGCATTTAATCGTTGGTGTAGGTGGTGTTGTCCGAGATTTTGACGATTCTTCCCTACCAAAGTTCGTAAATTTCGACATCGAATCGAAAGCTTCAGCTAATTTTTTATTAAAATCCAGCGGATCTGTACGTTTTGAAGTCTTTGTACTGAAAATTTCTTCTGACGTAATCGATTCCCTGTCTTTGCTCTTTGGTGAAGATTTTTGTGAGGGAGAGTCTTCATAATTTGTAGGAGCTTGATCAAGAACACATGGCGTCCGATTTTCGTATAGAGAAAGCGCTTGAAGTTCACAGTATTTAGCAGTCTTTGGAATCCCAGACGAATCCAGGTTTGATACTTGGTCAACCTTGTTACTAGATACAGAGAAACCTGATCCCTCACCACTGCCATCCAGAGCCTTGTTTTTTAACGCTGGCAGCTCCCCGCTGATATCCGAGGCTGCTCTCTCAGCAGTCAAGCAGTCAGTTCGGCCAGGTGTTATAACGGAAGAAACTTTAGAAACATCAACCTCGGGTAACATTCGTTCATTAGAGATTCCGTTTGAATGTTTTTCAGAGCTATTCAATGTTTGAGGGACATTAATATCACTTTTTTCCTTTGTACTTGCTCCATATCCGGATGAATGGGTCATGGAATCTGACAACGAAGTTTCTTCTCTGTTTTCAGAATACTCTTTCTCAGTAGCACTACTCTGTAACTCAGTCGTTGGCGCTGATTGTTTTAGCGAACCTGTATGAGATGACTTAGAAACTGGCAAAATTCCTGGCTTGCATTTTTTATGTGTGCCGTTATTCGGTGACTCCAAATTTGCACTCGTCGAATTACGCTTTGCAGGGATATTTACTGAGGCTCCTGTGCAGTCATTAGTAGATACCAAATTCTGTTTTGATGTTGAACTCAAAGTTATTACGTTCGTAGGAGCTGCAGAGGACAAAGAATTCCTTTTAAGAAGCTTTGCCACAAACTTCTTCGAGATTTCCCGAAATTTCCCGCTTGAACCGAGAGTAGATTGGACAACTGGAGTCAACTGATGATCACTTCGCACCGCACCTTGTTGACTGTCTTTAAATGAGCTGGGCTTCACATGAATTTTCTGATCAATGGACTGTTCATCTTTCGATTTTACCGCAGTCTTTGAACTTTTTTCTTTACAAACTGATGCATGAGTGGACTCTGAAGAATTTCGTTCAGCAGGAGAATCTTTGAGATTAGGAGACTCGGAACGTTGGCCTGTCGGGACTGAGGCACGGGTAGAAGACGAGAAAGATGCAGTCCCGTAATCAAAAACTGTTTTTGGGTAGGACGATTCTATTTTATTAGCAGTTAGATACGAGCCCAAGACCCATTTACTTTTTGCAACAGGTTTTGATGGAGGTTTCTCAAGAACATCCATATCGCTGGTTAAACATTTAACTGAAGATCCCGTAGATTTTAATCTATTATCACAGTTTACAGAACTGAGTTTACCATCTGTGTTTACTGCAGAAGCTCTACCGTCCATAGGCGAACTTTCTGACGAGTTCTGAGCACAGGCATTTTTATCACTGAAGGGATCGCTTACAAGGCTTTCCAATGAACCCACAGAGTTTAATCCCAGATTACTTTGGGAGTTCGAGGAACCATCCAAACATTTGAAATTAGATAATGAAGGGGATTTCGAGCCGCTTTTGTTTTTACACGTGTTGTTAGAAGCCACTTCTGCGCGAAGAACATCTTTGTCTGTTGCACCTTTCTTTTCAGTTTTCGAAGTAACTGGTTTTTGGGCATCGAGAACTTGTTTACTTTGTATTAATTTCAAGGTTCTGGCACTTTTAGATGAGGTCAATCCACGAAGAGTATCGATTTCGCATTTGCTCGAGATTCCCTCAGAAGGCTTCTGATGAATTTTCGACGACTCTAGGTTTGTGCTGACAGGATCGTCACTAAATTTTTCGGCCCTGTTTACACATAATCCATCGGAAAGCAACGCATTCGATGTTTCATCATTAGTTGCACTATTCAAATCGGATAAACCACTACTAAAAACCTCCGATACACATAGAGCTGCCTCATTTGCTTGCAGTTCAATATTTGATGTGCAAGGCTTGCAAGTTCCTTGAACTGTTTGTTCACCACTTTTCGGCTCACAATTTTCATTTAGTGAGGTATCTATACGCTGCGAATCTTCTAAATTGTCTGAAGGCTTGGGTATAGTAGGAATATTTTCTTCAGAATAGGCACTCTTTCTGTCAGCCTGCAACCCATTGTTGATGTTTTGAACTTGTGTTTCTTGTTCACATTCTCCAACATCGGAGCAAGGTGATCGAACTTTCGTTTGGTTGTCATGACTAACGTTACACTCCGTGCCCTCAGTGAACAAATCCGGTTTAGACTTTTCTGAAGTCTTCTCAGGAATTGAGAGCGAGTCCGAGTTCGAGTTCGTTCCACTTATATTAAGAGTTTCATGAACATTTGATGCTGACACCTGCGAGCCCTGAATCATGTTCTCACGGATATCGTTTGACTGTGAGGCTTCATTAGATTCTGAAAGGGAACTTTTGTTTTTTCCGTCTATTGTCCGATTTATAGGCTCTGTCATCGAGTCAATAGGGGTGATTTTGTTCTCCATTTGAGATTCTTTCAACTGCTTCAATCTGACAATACACTTGGTAAGTCGAGATTGGGAGGCCAGTTTAGACACACTCTTATTACGACTAGACGCTAAGTTTTTACTCCTTGGCCTCTCTGCAGAGAGATGGTCGCCTTCATAACTTTCCGACTCGGCAAGAATGTTACATTTACTGTTGTTCTGATTTTCTACGTGATTAGCACAAACGATTGGGATACCTATCACATTATCATTTCCTAATAATTTTGATTGCCGCTGGTCAGGAGTGTCCTCTGATAGAAGTGCACTCTCATTTACGTTTACTTCATTAGAACTTTGAATATGGCACTCCGGTATTAAAGACGATTCATCAGAACACGATCGTGCCATTTCTAAACCAGAAACACTACTCCCAGAAGTCTTTAAAATTTTAGTTATTTGGGGCGAACTCGTTTTCTGAATTTCTGGACCGAGACCCTCACTGTGTGGAGCGGAAGCCTTTGTTTTTCCAATTCCGTTATCGTTTATTTCATTGGTGATTTCAACACCATCTCTTCCAACACGGAACTCACTTTTCTCAAGCGAGACATCACTATCTCTCTCAGTATCATTTAATTTTTCATCCATATTAGAAATAAAATTGGTAGTAATTTTCTTTGAATATTCCGAATTATCAGCAGAATTTTCTGCAGGAAACTTACCTTCGTCAATGGACGGAAGTTTACATTCTCGTTGAAGGCAGTTGCTGTCCTTCATAGTCGGAGGGTCACACGTCTTATTCCCTAAGTTAAACTTACATGTTTTGTTACAATGAATATTTAACACTGACTCAGGACAACAAATTCCATCATCGCTTAAGCTTTCTGCAGACGCTTGATTAATAATAGGTGTCTCGAATGAAGCAGCGTCATCATTGACATTACGATTGTCAGTTGACAAAGAGAAGTATTGCTTACGAGAAGCTTTAGTAAACATTTTACGACCATTAGAAGTGCCACTCGAAGAACCATCGCTAATAGAATATACAGAACTTATTACTAAACCAGAGGACGAACCCTTCACATCAGAAGCCTTACCAAGAACAGAATCTGTCTCTGAAACACAATCAGAAAATGTTTTCTCGGCGCTATCGTTACAATACACATCTCTATTACTAATGTCTTTTGCCCTAGCAACAGATTTCCCGCCAGAAGCAACATCAGTGATACCAGAAATGGCTGTTGTATCTCGCTGGGTAACCGATTCAGTTGCACGAGTACCCGAGGTAACAGAATTGGTATCAATGGAAGTGGAAACCGAGGGGATGTCCGCAGTAGGTGGAGCACGACCCGAAGAGGTGGCAACGGAAGAGGAAACTGGCGAATCGATAGAATCATTGACGCTGTTCCTTGAGCAAGCAGCTGAAGGTGATGACTTTTTGGGGCTTGCAGCCTTCACCAAATCGTCACCAGGGCTGCAGAAGAAAATATATGTGTAAATTTAAATATTTTTAAAAATAAGTACGGGTTATTTTGTAACTGTAAAATGTAAAAAAATATTTTTTTGAATTTAAATGGATTTAAAAATATGGAAGGAACAATTATAGAAACTTTGACTCAATCGCATTTCATACTTCGGCAAGAACGAAAATTTATCACTCAGGGTTTAATCAGAACTTTTCCAGAATACAACTCGACATGAAAAATAATGCATGAGCACGACAATGTTTACTTCTAAAAAAAGAATGAACTAAGACTAATATATTTACTGCAAAATGTAGGTCATACGAAAACTTTGATGTACTCGTACTTCTAAAAAAATCCCAGCGCGATCACTTCCCGAAACAATTTCGTTTCCCAATGGTTATCTCTTCAGCACGAGTTTTCTATTAAGAAAGCCTAACTTAAGACGATCCATGTTGAATAAACTAGATCTTAATGTGCCACCCAAATACTTGTAGAGTCATATTTCGTATCGTAGAGAAATGAACTAAATTTCAGGTAGATAACCATCACTTGTCTTTCCCACATAATTGGTGAAATAATTAGCAAATATCATTTCATAATTCATTTTTTTCGTTAACGAACTTGTACCGATTTATAGGGTATTTAAATGGTGGGATAAGGTAGTTAGCTATTGATTTAAATATATTCTGCCCAAATCAATCCATAATACGGAACTCTTCATGTCTCAATGACATGGAAATAGTGATTGTCAACTTATAAAATACTCTTGAACTCCACAAGCATTTTTTTTTCCACGTTACACCGCCTGTTGCCTAGCGGGAAGCAAGTCAGCTAGTTTTTCTCCAAACAGTATGCAAAGCAAATACAGAATGATGCTCATAAAGTACCTATCCCACAACTATTGACCTAATGAAGCCGTTGCTAAGGCCAAACATGCCTGAAACTTAGTCCTAATTGATTTAAAGCAAATTTTTGATTGGATTTTTAATTATACCAAATACAAACGCTGGCTAAGAATTGGATATACAGGGTGGCCCATAAGTAAGGTACCTTTTTAAAATTATTATAGCTATGAAACTAAAACTGGTATAGAGATTTGGTTAATTTAGCATGAAAGGAGAAATTTCAATGTTTAATGTAAATTTATATATGAAACAATAAAATACGTTTAACTATGGAATACAATATCTTTTAAATGACCATTATTAGTCAAACAATGGCGTGCTCTTTCAACGGTGCTTTTCATTACTTTCCTTAATGTCTTTGGTGTAATGTTCTTGATCTCTTGAATGATGTTTAGTTTCAATTGCTGTAAAGTATCAGGCATTTCAATGTAAACATTTTCCTTTAAGTATCCCCAGAGAAAGAAATCAGGAGCACTTAGATCTGGAGATCGAGGCCGCCACGGTATATCACCACCACAAGAAATTATTCTGTTTGGAAAAATTGCTTTTAACATTTGCATTGTTTCTTTTGCTGTGTGCGCTGTAGCTCCATCTTGTTGGAAAAAGGTAATCTGTGTTATTATCTTCAATTTCAGGTATCAAATATTCTTGAATCATCTGTCTATACAGGTTTCCATGAACACAAATTGCATCACCATTAGCATCTTCAAAAAATACGGTCCAATGATCCTCGAAGACGTGATGCCACACCATACTGTTACTTTAGCTGAGAGAAGTGGAAGTTCATGAATTTCTGTTGGATTTTTTTGAAGCCCAGAATTTGCAACTTTGCTTATTAATCTCTTTACCATTTGTAGTTTTATAGCTATAAATTCAAACCATTGAGATGAAAATGTGCCTCATCAGTCATAATCAAAGTTTTTACTAAGTTTGTTTTCATTTTCTGCAAGCTGCAGAAATATATTCTCAAAATCTAATAGTTTTTGGTAGTCAGTAGGATGGAGTTCTTGAGTTAACTGAATTTTATATGGATGATACTTTAGATCTTTTACCAAAATACGTTACAGGGAGGTACATGACATTCTCAGTTGAATTGAACGTCTCCTAGTTGACGTTTTGGGCCGATCAGCAACAACCTGAATTGAAGCACCAGTTCGTATGGTCCGTAGCCTGCCACGTTGTCTGTCTGCTCTTGTCCCAATTTCTCTAAATTTCAATACCAGTTTTTATGCACTTCTTCGAAGGACTTCTTTCAATACCATCAATATTCCTGTAATTCCTCTGAATTGCAGTAACCGAACAATTACATCGAAAGTAAAGATCCACTATTTTTGATCGTTGTTCCATTGTGTAACGATTCATTTTAAGGGGTGGATTTTATGAATTTTTGGGCAATACGTTGTGATTATCGGTAGAAAACTTTGAAATCTCCTCATTCATTCTGACTTAACCAAATCTCTTAACCATTTGTAGTTTTATAGCTATATAATCTATTCTATACTATAAGAGCCGCGTCCGTCCGTCTGTCCGTGTATCACACTCTTCTAATCGATAGCTTTGATAGCAACAAGAATAAAGCTTAAAAAATACAAGAAATTATTCTATTGCATTATTTTTCTGAGGCAATTTAATTCCCTTTCACTTGCATTATGGTATCCAGAATACACAATCGGTTTATTTTTACAGATATAATTTTTCTTTGGACCTTTTTCTGTTGAAATTCATCACGATGCTTTGATATTTTTAATTGATAATGCGAAAAGAATTGTTTTGAATTAATTTGACCAGTAACCTGGCTACCACTTAGTATAAGGCGAAAGATTTTGGATATTGAGTTATTGTTTTCGGAATTGTAATTTTCTTGGAAATAGTTTTAACACGTTGACTCCGAAGTGGTACATATGTGTACCACGAGGTATATTGCTCCAGGACGTAGTGGTACATATGTGTACCATTTCAATTATTTCAGCACTTTATTTTAAAATAGATTTTACTATACAAGTTATGAAGTTAGTATCACATGACATTTTTTACCGGTAGTAGAAAGGATAAGGTCAATGAAAAATCATTACAAATCTTAAATGTGTATATTACAATAACACAAAAATGAAACAAATATGGCATTCTTGTCACAGCCTCAAATTCCAGTTTATCACATAAACTAAGCGAAAATAATAAAAATTAACAAAAATATAGAACACCAGTAATATTTCCTTTATCATTTGATGATTTACACCTACTTCTAGATATTTCCATGCTTTTCACTAAAGCATGAAACGCAGAGATGAGGCTTGCTCTCACATAGGTTGTGACTCTTCGTGCCTTATTTCTTGCCACTTGGCAGTTTTCATTTGATGAAAGTTTTTCATAACATCCTAGGCATCTTTTTCTCTTTCCTCTCTCTCCTTCGACGAGCATATGAGGATGTGATTTACCCTGGATTATTGTACAGGATCTTCCTAGTCGAATATTCTTCTCCACAATACCAGTAAGAGAGAGAGCTAGCGATTCGCGGAAATGCCTATAGACATGGGAGCATCAGCAAAGTATTTGTTATACAAAACATGAGCACTCACAACGGACATTCCTGTTATGATTTCAATAGGAACCTTTCTGTGCCATTTCAGGCTTCTTCTCAATGCTGTATGATAGGAAGTCATTTGGTCGGATACATCAACTCCCTTCTTGGCGTTGTTATAATCCAGAACACACTGGTTTCTTTAACTCCTCTCCATTTCTGTTAGTTTTTCCAGATGGAACAAGAGATCCATCATGCTCTGGAACTGTGGAAATCATGAACACATTTCTCTTGTCTCTCCAGTTGTAAAGTTTGATGCTGCTGCAATTTTCCAGGCACTTCATTTCGTTCTTTTTCAGCTTTGCTACAACAACCTCTTTGCTAAGATGTTTTCGTTTTTTTTTCGAATTGTTCCACACACATAGGTTTTCTTTCCCAACAGGTATTCTGCTAATCCGACTGAGGTATAATAATTGTCTGCAAAAATTGTTGATCCTGTGTTCAAAATCTTTTGTGCCATGCCGACAGTCAATAACTGTTCCGCTTAGACCTTCCATTTCATTGTGTCTTCCACAATGAATTTCAAAATTCCAAGTGCACGCCTCAGGTGTACAAATCTTGTAGAGCTTCAATCCGTACTTGTGCGATTTTCCTGGCAAGTATTGCCTTATTCCAACCCGTCCTCTGAATGCAATCATACTCTCATCAATGACGAGATCTGGTCCTGGTTTGTAAGCTTCCTGGTATTTACTACACATCATATCGACAAGAGGTCGAACTTTGTGCAGCTAGTCTTGCTGAGAAAGTGCTCCAGCATTGTTGTTGAAATGGACAAATCTTAGCAAGATTTGAAACCTGTCTCGAGACATCACTTGGGGTGCAAATCGCTCTTCATAGAGGAACCTTTTAGACCAATACAGCGATATCTGAGGCTTGGGAACAAGTCCCATGTATATCAAAAGTTCAATGAACTTTCGAAGTTCAGCAGGTGTTTTTCCAATATTTCAATACAGATGTACGAGTTATTGTTGCATTGGCAATACATTGAGAAGCATATCTATTAGTTTCACATACGATGTGATTGACAACATCATCGCTAATGAATAGATTAAAAAGATCAATCGGCTTTGGTTTCCCATTTTCTGGATCAATGGTAGGTTGTAGACACATTTCTTCCTTTCCGGTAAAAGGAAATGATCGCGTTGATACAGCTACAAGCTTCCAATTGGGTTGCATAGCAGGAGCTACCGAGTTAGTGCTATCATCAAAATTTTCATCATCTAACAAGTCATCGGCTTCTTCCTCTTCATACGAATCATCTGAAGATGAGCTATCTTGAAGGGACTCATCACTTTTATCAGAAAAGAATTCACTTTCTGATGATTGATCATCATCGTCATCCATAACTGCAGCTTTTTTCCGCTCGTAGAAAGTTGCACTATTCATATATGAAAAAATCATGGGATCAATCGATTATTATATCCACCTGTACTAGCTCATTATTCATATCAAGATACAACGTTAGCGAGATGATATGTATTATATCAATTTTTGTAAGGAATAGGCACAGCTCAACAGTAGATACCCAAAAAATCAGTGCACCATAATTGTACCACAACGTACCACAGCCAATTCACCTAAGCTGGATTCACGTAGTCGGCCAGTACTGTACCACAGAGCCGTGGTACAATACTCTCCCACTTGGTTTGCCGCAAGGTTTTCGCGGCGGTGGTACGTAGTGGTACAAATATGTCCCACGCGTTTTCTCACACCAACATGTCCAGTCTAATGCATATAGAGCAGTGGTTCTTAACCTTGTTGGAGGCACTGAACACTACCAGTTTCATATGCACATTCACCGAACCCTTCTTAATTGGAAAAATAAAATATGATTTTTTCAAATTCAAAACATAGGTATATATTTTACAAGCGCACAAAATGAACCGTGTATCAACATCACAGTGTTCAAAGAACAAAATCATCAAAACATAATTTTCACACAAAAACAAAAACACAATAATGAATAGTTGCTGCAAATCAGTGTGACTTCTGCTGTTGCCTTTCAGAGACCAGTTCAGAAATGCGCGGCTTCACCTTGGCAAGTACCACTCTCATGTCATTTTTGCAACAAAGTCTGTTCCTTTTCTTCGTTTCTATGTCCAGCATAATCGAAAAGGATTGCTCGCAAAGATACGTTGTAACAAATGTATGGAAATCTCAAGAGATTTCTTAACAATAACAGGGTACGTAACCATTTGTTGACACCAAAAAGTTGAAAGCGTTGTTCTGAAGAGTTGCTGTTGAACCTGGCTCTGCTGAATTTCAAAGATTTCATCTATGTATTCACCATTGACATCTGTTGTCTCAACACTAACTTGAACGGCTGTCTCACCCATGCTGGATATGACTCTCTTGTAGGGAAGTATCCGTCGAGAAACTTTGTGAGCCCATCTAAGTGTGTGGTAATTGCTTGCTTCAGTTCCATGAGTACAGAAATGTCTCCGATTCCATATATATCTTCGATCTTACTTACGCAGTTGTCCAGCAGGGGGAAGTTCGCGAAGTTATTGTTCTCTGTTCGTCGTTTCCATAACGGTAGCTTTTTTTGAAAAGCCTTCAGGTTTTTCTTCGCTTCGATGATGTTGACTCCACCGCCCTACATCTTTTGATGGAGATGATTGAGAGTTGCGAAGATATCAGCCAAGTAAGCTAAAATGCGAATGAATTCAAAAATTTTGAAGCAATCTGCATGACAATGTTTGTGCTCTTGTAAAAACAGGGCTAATTCCACACGCATGGCAAAAATACGATTCAGCAGCTGTCCTCGGGATAACCACCGAATGTTAGAATGGTATAGAAGTACCTCGAATTCAGAGCCCATTTCTTTACACAACTCACTGAAGAGCCTCAGAGCACTAGTTCGCATATAGTTCACGGATTCCACTACAATTTTTAATACGTCTGTTAGTTTCGGAGGCAAGGTTTTTGTTGCCAACGCATGCCTGCGCAGAATACAATGCGTAACAATGATGTGTGGTGCATCGGCTTTCACTAGCACACCAAAACCAGACTTTCTTCCCAGCATGACTGAAGCTCTATCCGAACAAACTGCGGAAACCATATCCCACGAAAGACTGTTGTCTTTGAAGAAGTTATCTACAAGTTTCTTCACATCGGCTGCCTTAGTTGTTGTTGCAAGAGGCTTACAAAACAAAAAATATTCCTCTATCAAGTCGTCGTTTGTATAGCGCATGAATACAGCAAGCTGGCTTAGATTGGAAACGTCTGTGATCTCGTCGAGTTGAAGGCTAAATTTTGCCGAGCTTGAAATCAGATCTGCAACTACATGAGCCAAGATCTCTTTGCTCATGTCCTCCATTCTGTCGCTGATGGTGTCATTTGAAAGAGGGATTTCGGATAACTTTACTTCAGCCTCTTTTCTCAGCATGATATTCGCCATTTCAATACAGCTGGTTTTACGAGTGTTTCACCAATGGTGTGTGGTTTGCTCTGCTTTGCGATCAGGTAAGCAACTTTGTACGATGATGTAAGGATCAGTTAGTTGTTGGGTACAAAGCCGAGAACAGGTTGAGTAGCCTTTCGATCGAATCTGGATCTCTTCACCTTGAATTCAACTAGCATGGTGTTCTTGTATTATCCGTCTCCATGCAGCTTAAGGAAGTATTCTCTTAGTTCTAGAATTCTTTAGACTAGAATTGCTCAACTTGGCATTGCAAATCATGCAGTTAGGACGCTGATTCCCATCACGTTCCGCTATACATGTGAATCCATATTGTACATTTTCATCCGATCACTTTCTTTTTTTGCTCGATATAGTAAGCATGAAGGGATTAAAATATTGAGAAAGAAATCACAAGACGTACCATCACGACAGTCACAAGTTGTCTACAGAGCGCACCAAATTCCCTGCAGCACAGATTGGCCAAGCGATGTAGTGTGATCATCTGCAGTTAATGATGGCCAAGCGGGGCGTGTCATCCCGAATCATATGAGTCGGATATGTGTCTTGAACTCCACCGAACCCCTGAAACTGACTCACAGAACCCCTGGGGTTCGATCGAACCCAGGTTAAGAACCACTGATATAGAGCCACTCACCTCGTTTCGCAGCAACGATAAGCGCCAAACTGATTTGAGAAGTGAAATTTGTTACCGTCTGCTAGGGAAGTTTGGCATCTGAGCAATCCGAGTCAACGTGTTAAAAAGGTACTCTACCTGTGGGTCATCCTGTATAATAGACGCTCTTACAGATTTAGATCAGAGGAAATTTCGTAGGGTATACATGTATTGTAAGCATTGTATTGTCGATAGCAAAGGCACATCCATCAATGGGGAAACTCTTTCGCAAAGCCGGCGTCCACTGGCAAATTAAAATGAAAAATTTAGTAAAAACCGTGATTTTTCACGTGTGGATTTAGTAGTTTTAAAAAGGTACCTTACTTATGGGCCACTCTGTACATGTTAAAGATCAAAAGATCTTACATGCAACACTCTGCGCCTACAGCATTTTCCTGCTGAACGTGGAAACTTTCAAGCAGTTCATACAAATACCAACTCTGCAAGCAAAATATGGGAAACTTCGGATGGAACCACGCAACATTTTCTACGTGATTTTGGATTGCTTCAACCTGACGATTGCCAATAAAGGGAATCGTTCTTTCACCAAGTGCCGCGTATGCTGTGCAAGAACTATTTATTTTGCAGCGTTTGCAATTTTCCTGTACACCTGAGTGTATGTAGGTTGACACTATGAAATAAACTTAAATAAGCTACTGGAAATGATAGTCCTTACTAGTCCTATATTTTCATGTGAATTTTTTTGCTTACTGTAGTATTTCATAAGCAAGTGGCAAGTGTACTTGCAAGCCTGTGTTTCATAAATCTAAGGATATATTTTTGTCATATGATAAATTAAACATGAAAATTGGAATGAAAATATTCTTTACATCACCTTAATGGAATTTTTGGCATTAATGCATCAATTAAAAAGACTGTCACCGTAAAGGAATAGAACTAGAATCCAGAAAAATTATGAAAATCAAATAAAAATCATATACGAAGCGTTCACGAGCAGCAATGGCACATGTAGATGGTTGGCATAAATTTTTTCCCACGTGCTCAAATATCTTCTCACTTCTATTTTTGCCGTTTACACATTAAACTATACATATAATACTACCCAACTTGTTGCTTGCTTGGTCCGTCTCTCTGTCACGCTCTTAAGGATTTAGATAGGATGAAATTCGTCTACGAATAACAAGATGAGATACCATGAAATTTCATCCCTCAATTACAATGGCAAATATAGTTCATTTATTATATGGAATATATATTCGAAAGTCAAAATACTGTATTAGAGCTTTTGATCCTGTCGTAAATAAGCCATTTCGCATATATTTCAAGCTGAATTTCTTTGTATCTGTTGAAACTTCGCGCATAGTAGAGGCCAAATATTCGGAGTACAGGCTCCTGCTTTAATATTAGTTTGTTGCTTGCTTGCTTGCTTGCTTGCTTGCTTGCTTGCTTGCTTGCTTGCTTGCTTGCTTGGTCCGTCTCTCTGTCACGCTCTTAAGGATTTAGATAGGAGGAAATTCGGTAGGGTATACATGTATTGTAAGCATTTTATTGTGGATACTAAAGACAGTCTTTAGTGTGGAAACTCCTTCAGTATGGAAACTCCTTCACAAAGCGCCCGTCCACTGGCAAAAAAAAGAAAAAAATCCGTAAAAAACAAGTGAATTTTCACGTGTGGGTGTACTAGTTCTACTATTTAATAATACAGTTTGTTGCTTGCTTGGTCCGTCTCACTGTGGAAGGATTTAGATAGGACGAAATTCGGTAGGGTATACATGTATTGTAAGCATTGTATTGTGGATACCAAAGACACATCCGTCGATGTGGAAACTCCTTCACAAAGTCCACGTCCACTGGCAAATCAAATGAAATATTGCAGTAAAAGTAAAATACACGTGAATTTTCACGTGTGGATCTACTAGTTTTACATATTCATGAAAAATCATAGTTTTGCTTCTTAATTAAGTTAAATTATGTACTTTTCAAGAGCCTGGGAGTTGCATTATGCCTGGAAATTAAATTGCACATTAATGTATAAATTAATAGTACACATTATTATTTCAGACATTCAGGATTTCATAAGCTTATCTGTAGGTGCGTCCGGTGGGGTGTAGAATAAATGAAACAGAGAATTCAGCCATTTTTTTATTTACGGGACCACACAGCACGTTCTTCTTGGCTTGTAGCCCCAAAACTTCGTGGGAGATGATCAGAACAAAGAATGAGTGAGCAGGATATGATTTTTTTAATGTCTGTTGTTTCTTGAAGCCCAGTAACGTCCTAGAATACTAAACATAGCTGAGAGCACAGCTTTATCAATATTTTTGCTTATAAACCTGGGCTAGCGAAAGATCGATGAGTTGCATTTCAGGTTTCTTCGTAGAAGCCCGTGTTAACGATAAATTTATCAAAATTAAAATAGAAGAAGTATGTTATTATAAAGCCCTCAGGCCAGACGGAAGAACTACAACGTGAAGCTTTTCAAAGACTGGTCACAATTTTTTTTCAAAAACCAAGGAGAAATCTGCCAAAAGAATATTGAATCGCCCGCTCACTTGTAGGTTTTCAGAGGACCGAACAGAAGAGATCATTACCAATTGTTGCAGGCAATTTCAAATCTTCTAATAAAACCACTGAAAAGGAGAAAATTGTTCATTCTACAAACTGAATGAGAAACATTTCATGATCAACACAAGAAAAAATTGCAATCCAAAACAATGGAAAATTAATCAAACTAACTAATTAAACCCAAAGTAACTGAAAAAATCTGAATCTTTTCGATATGATTTTTCAATTCAGTAAATATGATTTTATAACCATGATAAAGATACGAAAAATGGAATTTCGCAAGTGATTACGTAAAATTTCTGTATGGTCATGTTATGGTAGTTTTGGTATCAGCCTAGAAGTGACTGCAGTTTATCAAAATGTGGGAAATGTGGACCCCGAGAACTAATGGAGAGACATTACAGAAGTTGTCGTGCCTTTCTGTGATAAAATTACTTGCACGGCCTCATCTTAAAAGATTTGTTGAAGAAATCTTAGCGACAGAACACAAGACAATTCTTTCTGAATAATATTTTTTTAACTTTACTGGTCTCCAGTACCTATACAAGCGTCGAAAGATTTACATTTAATTTTCAAAAATCGTACCTCCTTTCATTGAGTGCCAAACAGTGAGTAGCCAAAGTTTATATTATTTTTCGAATAATAATAATAATAATAATAATAATAACAATAGCCCAAGGATTCAGATGTAATTTTACATTCATGTTGTTTCTAATAAATATTACCCATTCATGCACCAAATGAAAACAATGGAAAACCTAATGTGTCAAATACTTTTTCTATTTACTATATCGTGAATCTCTATATTTTTTAGGAATGAGCGTAGGTTCGTAACTTTACATTTTTTTAATTTCCTTAGGTAATCTAAATTGACTTACCTGCAGAATAAAGTTATATTCGCATAAACATGTACACAAAATAGTAAAATATCAAACATGAGGGATGGATTTTACCCGAAGCCTACTACTACTATCATCAAGAATTGTACATGGAAAATGCAGAAGATGTGCACTATAAGATCATGCTAATGAAGGACCTGTTGCAAATAAGGCACGGAAGTGAAAAAATGAAATAATACCTTTGCGCTTGCATAATCTGAATTACTACAGACGAAGCAAGTGGAGTAACTACTAACTAAACCATGTATTAGAAATAAAACTGACCGAGCATTGTCTGAGGCACTGTGGGAGCTATCACGGTCAGCATCAAGCATCGGAGAGGAGGGTGACGAGCTGCTGTAGTTAGGAGTTTGGCCTGGAGACACACGACATACTGGAAATTTCAAATTACACTTAGAATCAACAAGATTACGGACTTGTGTACACGCATACAGATAGCCACAACGAAACAAATATTGTATCTTCTTGGTATGTCAAGATTGAGTACCGTGAATCTTGAAAGAACAGTACAAGATAAGCTGGTGTGTCTACATTCCTTCATATACATGTAAGTTACACAACGAAATTGTAAAAAAAAATTCCATGTTTGATTATTGTTCAGTAACAAATGTTGAATAATAAATATTATTGACCTAAGTATTAAAAATAGGATACTATTAACTTAATAAAAAAAAACAATTAATTATAGGCTATTCAAGGAAGAGTCTAAGATCACACTATTTAAAAAAAATGCATAAATATATTGAGAATGATTTGATTTTTGAACGAGTCATAGGGACCTCAACAAATCAGAGAATATCACATGTTACGCAAAGTAATATACAATACATTTTTGCCCACAAGATCAATATCCAAAATGCTCATTAGATGTACTTGATACACGTCTCTCTTCTCAATAGGAAGAGGAAAAATGTTTCACTCTGTAGAACCTGCCAAGGATTTTCAAATTAAGCTACTAGACCGGGGTGATGCTCTCGCTAACAGCAAAGCTGCCAGCAACAACACTAAATACATAGAGGATCTCAACAACAACATCGTCCAACCACTAATACAGTTAGCGGAAAGATGCAAGAATACCTCAAATTCATCGACAAAATTTTCAGATAAAACTCAATTTCGTGAAAAAACGTCGAAATCTCCAAATCTACGGCGAGAGATGATGGAAGCTCTCGAGATAAAGAAATTCGAAAAGCACGAAGAACTTGCGAAAACACCGCACCCAGACAGTTGAGCCGGTAACAAATGACAGGGACCACTTTGTCGAAAAAGAGCTATTGAATTTTACGAAAAACTGTGTTCTTCAAACAATCTCAGTCCAGCGGAGTCAGAAATTCAAGAGAAGCTTCACGATTTCCCAAAAATCGAACCACGGGAAACACAACTAACAGTTTAACAATCAGAGCACCAGGGCCATACAAAATCACTGTCAACTTCATAGAAGACGCATTACCCGCCACATACGAAAAACTAGGTTAACTATTCAACGAATGCCTCAAGCAAAGGAATGTACCGGAAGGTTGGACTGTAGTTATTATAATTCTTTTTTCAACGAAAGATTAACCTAAACTTATTACCAACTACCGTCCTATCTACTAAACAATACCTACAAATTGTTCACCAGTCATCGTCCACAGAATAAGGAGAGTATTCGATAAGAATCAACAACGCGGGTAAACAGGCTTTCGAAAAGGATTTTAAACAACGGATCACCTCCATTCTACCAAGCAACTTATCGTGAAATGCACAGAGTATAAAATCCCATAACTCATAGGTCTAGCCGACTACAGTAAAATTCCTTGATTCTGTAGAAATTTGCGACGTCATCAAAGCCATAAAGAATAAGCGATAAAAGAAGCCTACTTTTGAGTACTAGAACACATTTATAGGCATGCCAAATCTTATACCAGACTTCA
This sequence comes from Trinorchestia longiramus, assembly GCA_006783055.1. Lineage (NCBI taxonomy): Eukaryota > Metazoa > Arthropoda > Malacostraca > Amphipoda > Talitridae > Trinorchestia > Trinorchestia longiramus. Next base: position 26,257 of record VCRD01001235.1, read on the forward strand.
CTGGGATTCTAGTTAATTAAACTCAAAGGATTTAAAGAAGGCGACACAAGCTCTCACAAGCTCTTCATAGCGTGCCTACAAAAAACACTCCTGAAAGTCAACTATTCTACTCATTAGTGTGGTTTTGTACTTTGTAAGTCAACTCCCCAAGAACAAAATTTAGGTAAAGTTACAAAATTTTATCTAACACAACCTCCTTCACTTACATGAAATGCATTAAGAATACAACTGATCAAACTAGGAACCAAAATCAAGTATTTTCATCGACTTCCTAAATAAATCAATGCCTTTGGAAGTATAATTCAATATTGGTGAACTGCACAATCCTGTTACACTATTGGAATTATTCCAACAATGCGATAGTAAACTACTGCTTTTAGAGATGAAAACGGTTAATAAGAATCATTACTCCACAACACAAAGTTCCCAGGGGGATAATAAACAGCAGAATAATTACCGGGGGTAACAAGCAGAAAAATGCACTTACCTAACGAAGCCGAAGCAGGAAGAAACGCATTGTCGCCACAATCAGTGCGTGGAGTTAAATAACTCATCACGAACAAAGTGTCCTTGTAATCAGCTGCATTTTCATCGATAGAGTCACCAAGAGGGAATGTCCATCTGGGACTGTTGGGTGACCGACTTCCACGGGTACTTGCAGAGGCGGTGTCTCCCACAGTGCTCGAGCCAGCCTCTCGTCTAACGCTAGTCTCTTTTTGAGTTAGCCCCTCAGACATCTCTAAGTTTGAACACCTAATGGCCTGACTTATGCTATTCTTTCGCAGCTCCGACAGATCACCCGAATCCTTAGCCTGGGCATCATCAATTTCTCTTGTCTTTCTTGTAATTTGAACCGCAGATTTATTTGCGTTATCAGTATTACCTCGTGTGTCAGTTTCCTCGTTTTCTCTTGGAGATTGCGCCTCCTTTACTTCATCAGACTTGCTATAATCCTGGTTGTCCGTTTTACTATTTTCTTTTGGATTTTGCCCTTTCGACACTTTATCAGAATCACTATTAGTTGGGGGGTTAATTTCCACAGCCTCGCTTCGAGGGTGCTCCTCTGACTCAACAGAATTATTATTACCCAGGGTGCCCCCTTCCCTAGAGTTCTTTTGAATAAATCCAGCCGATGTTTTACCGTTTGTACGGTTATTGGTAGGGTGAGCAGTTCCACAAGTCTCCTGAATCAGTTCCCCAGACATCTTTAAGCTATTACTAGGAGTTCTGCCATTAATCTTAACTTCATCAGTTATTTCCTTCGATAACTCAGAGCTTGAATTATTAGAAACGGTTCTGCACGACATTATGAAGTCCTGACCAGCAGATTCGCCATCACAAGGACTAATGAGGTCAGTTTGAGAATTCGTATTCTGGAGATCAGAATTGAGATCTGACTCGCCATGTTTCGGAAATTTATTCTTCGATTTCGATTCAGCATTTTTAGACACGAGTTTCAATTTACAAGATTTTAAAACGGAAGTATTTTTTTCATTGTCACACTTTCGCTTTTTGCTAGATTCGGTCGCATGGACTAAACGTCGTTTAGTTGGTTGAGGAACAAGTTTGGGCGATGTTGAAAGTTGGCCCATATCCTGCGAGTCCGATGGATTAAGGTCGAGATTCCCATTAGAAGATTTCAAGCACTCATGAACTGAATCAGAAGGGACAGACAAGTTAATTTTACTAGTTGACGCTACATAACGCTTCTTTCTTCGTGTCGTAGTCTTTGCACTAGCAGTCGAGCTCAACTTGGATGCTCTTTTTATAACTTTTTTACGATTGGAGAGCTTTGCTTTAGTCGGAGTTAAGCCAATACCTTTGTACACAATCTCAGGAGTATTTGAAGAATCACACGAAGGTGAAGAGTCAATTTCGTCACAGAACTCATACGTTTCGCTAGACTTTAATGTTCTTTGTCGCTCTCTTTCTGCCATTATTTTCCTAATTTTGCCAGGGCATGATGATCGTACAACTGATTCCCCCCCAGACTCAGGAAAAATCTTTTTACTGAATGTTCGAGGAGAGCTATCTTTAGAAGAAATTTCAACCCCATGGTATGCATGTTTTTTGTTTCTCAATTTAGGAGGAGATCGAGGAAGCTTTTTGGGTTCTATTTCTGGCGTTACCAGAAAATGATTTTGTAGTGAATTGATTTCATTTGAGCTTAAATTTTGAACTAATACTTTAGGGTCTTTGTGCAGCTTCGCATCTGGCATAGATACTGTACTTACACTTTGTGCTAATTCAAAACCAATATTCTCAGCCGTATGAGTTAGATCTTCATCAGCGGCGTTCCCTGATGAAAGTGGGAATTCAGCAGCTATCGGAGAACCTTTATTCTGAGAAGAACTTTTGTTCACAGTGGCAATAGCTTCAGCAGGCATCTCTGACGAGAGCGAATTTTCTGTACACAAATCGTCTGAATACTGTAAAGAACTAAGCTTTTCAGCACGTTCATCTAATAAGATAGCTTCGAGAGTGTTTATTCGCCGACACATGTTTTCTTGCTTTTTATGGATAGGTGAACCATCAATTGCAGCTAAACTCATCTCTAAACACTCCATATCAAGAGCAGGCTCTTTCGTCGGTTGAGAGATGCTTGATTTTAAAATGGAAACTGTTGAATTAGGAGATAGCAAATCTCGCCTAGGTGTCATGTAAGTGTCACCTACTATTGCAGCTAATTCTTTTTCAATTGCATCAATAGGTCTTGATAAGGATGAACAAGATGTGTTAGACACAAAAGGAGTTTCAACATCAACAGACGTCATATTAGAGCCGGATGTAGAAGAAAGAGTAGTTTCTTTGGGTGAAATACTTTCATCAGGTTTCTTTGAAGAATTCAAATCCTCATTGATGACAACTTGAGGCGCGCTGTTAATTCCATCACCAGAAGATGGAGTTTGTACAACAATGGTTCTATTTGCTTCTATAGTTTTGTCGACTGATGGCTCTGAAGTGCAAGTATTGCCCGACAAACCCAAAGAAGCAGATTGCCTCATGGATGCTCGCTGATTTTTCAGCTCCGCTTTCAGGGGTAAACTGACCTTTCTCTGAACCCCAACAATAGACGAACTACTTTGAGGAATTATTGGCTCAGCTTCATCAGGTACTGCAACAGAACGCTGACAGTCAACAGAAGGCTCAATTATTTTCGTAGTTTCATGCGGTTGTTTCAGAAGTTCTTGAGACAAAGTATAATAGCTTGGAGCTTCATTCACTTTTTCACTTGACGTGGCAACGAGTAAAGCCTGCACTCTATCTTTCTTGATGATCAGCGGAGCTACTTTGCCTGGAGATAGTTCAGGAACAGGGACGCTGTTGGTTTCTGAAGAGGTACTACATAAATGAGGTGGGTTAGTGGAGTCAGGTAACTTCGCATGGAGAAGATTTTTAGGAATTTTTAAGATTATTTTTTCCTTCAATGAATTTGATGTTTTTTGGGCACTGAGATTCGAGTCTTTATTACTCGTTGAACACGCAGCATTGGGAAGCTCGTTTGAAGTGCATCCCTGCTGGGAAGCATTTTGAATACTAGACTGAGAGCAGTCTTTTAAGCGTAAAATATCTTCTGACGGACTCGCAGAAGTTGGACCATCAATGGATAAAACTTCATCCAATCCAATTTGAACAGTGTGTTTCTTTTTCTTCTTTGGCGACTTTCGCGATTTCTTCGACACTCGACCTGGGACAGGAATTGGCTTCGTCTTCCTAACAGGCTGAATTTTGTTTTTATTCACAAGATGAATTTTCAAATCCCCTCCCTGAATTCTCAACGGAGTGGACCCGGGCCCATCGTAGCTAATTCTGTGAAGAGGTGTGTAAATAGGAGTACAACTCCCATACGCCGATGAGAAGTGACTTGGCGTAGCACTAGGTGTGTTCAAGTAACTGTAGTTCGGATCGTGCGCAGGTGTTCGGATGGAACGTTTCACCAATTTTCTAGACATTTGCAGATGATGTTTATTGGACTTCTTAGCTTTGCGTAACCGGTCGGCCACTGACATATTTTCAATATCAGTGTCAAAATGATCTTGATTCACACCACAAAAAGAATAATCATCGGTATCATTTATACCCAATGGGTCTCTTGGATTTGTCGGGAAAATAGGTTGATCTATACCATGCAAATCTTTATTAATGCTACTCACAACTAGTCCACCAGATATTTTTTGCTTCTTTACACTCGGTTCATCGCTGGTCGAGCTATACTTCACTCGTGATCCAGACAGAGTACGTTTGATTGTCATTTTGAGTGGCCTATGAACTGGTAATTTAAAACCATCATCCGCGAGATTGGGAGTTGAGTCCACGTCCTTCGACTGAATCAAAGTACATGCAGCAGTGGATACTTTGGCAAGATCTGTTGAATTTCCGTCTTCACGAGCACATTCTGCTGCAATTAAAGGTTCTGCACTGGCGATGGCAGTAGACGTTACAGCTTGAGAGATATCGGCCACCAAAGGGACGACCTTAACAGAATTTTTCTTTGGCCTTCCTCTCTTCTTTTTAGCAGACGATGTAAGAGAGCCTGCAGGTAGTCCAGAAGACTGATCAAAAACCAAAGAATCAGACGTTGGTTTTTGAGCTACTACGTATGGTGGAGGACCCGCAGGTGTGGCAGGCTCATTATCAAAGAATTCTGCGTATGATATTTTGGCAGCACCTCTAGTCGAGCGAGTAGTTCGCGGAGTGAGAGAAGACACTGTCACTTTCCGAGTCACGGACGTGTCCGATTTTCTAGGTTTTCGTGCCTTGGCATTCGAATTCTTGAGCTTGCGTTTATTATGCACTGTATTTGTTTTACTGGAAACAATGAGCAAATCTTCAGGAAATTCTTTTATGCTCGCTTTTGTCGGAGTTTTGAGAGTCATTTTTAGTTCATTTCTTTGAAACGGACTACAGGAATTTGTTTCCATGTTTCCAGATTCTAGAGAACTACTAATATTATCACACTTAGAAGTAGTACATCCTCCAATGATTTCAGTCTCTTCTTGCTCGGTTGATTCAGGGACAGCAGGATCAAACTGGAGTGACTGCGTTTGTATGGTTTCAATCTCAGTTTCTTTGATGGAAGACACCTCAATAGTCTTGAGAAGACTTGTATTTTCTATCTCGCTGTCTATGTCACTCCCTATAGTTGAAGGTATGGCAGACACATCCGGTGGAATATTCTCGGCCCTCTTAGAATGAAGATCGTTAAATGATGGTGAATGAATCCTTAAATCCTCACTAGATGGTATTACAGACTCTTGTATTTCTCCGGTTACACAGGCACTACTACCAGGCAGCCGACCATTCAAATCAAGTAACTGGCTAGTTTCTTCATCGCCAATGTTATGCGTTGGCGAATCTGAAGATTTCTCTGCATCTTGGGGCTCAGATATACAACGATCGGTATCTTCTATTTCTTTGGGAGATAAAGAAGCCTGTGATGCAGTGGGCGATGCTGGCCTTGAGTCACCTCCTAATGATTTGCTGCTGTGACTAGATGTACTATGACGCCTTCTCCCCAATATGCGACTAACTTTGAGAGTACATGAAGAATCAACATCACTATCATCATGGGAAAGGATAACATCCTTTGGCAGCATTAATGACAGAGACCCAAGACATGAATCCTTTTCCAAATTTGCTTGATCCTCAGAGCTAATTTCTTTAGCAACTTCAGTTTGAATTGCTGTTGGGCGATCGGTGTCGCGAGTATCACAAAGAAAACCAGAGTCAATTAAAGACACGGGAAAAGACTCAGGTGCTGAATTATTGGAAGACTGTTCATGCGCAAGACAAGACTTGGCAAAAGGAGAAGCACTGGAAATTGTAGAATTAATAGCAGACACTTCAGAGCTAGTACTTGTTGTCGCATCTTGTTCCAGATGCTTCTTAAGATGAACGTCTGGTTTGAAGGAACTTAAAAGATTTTGATTTGAGACAGTGTAACTCTCATCGTCATGAGAGGAAATTTTCACATCAGAATTTGAAGTATTTGACGGAAGCACCGATAGTTGATTTGTAGCAGTTTCAGGAATATTAGATACAGTGTCATTCTCACTAGCTTTAGTAACTTCCAACACAGTTTCTGATACAGGAGCGTCGGGAAGTATTTCCTCATTAGTTCCAGGCATACTATTAATGGACGACTCCATAATTAAGTGATTGCTAATATTTCTTTCATTTTGATAGCCAGATAAAGAATTCATCAGACCTACATCGTTAGCAACCATTCTAACGTTATTTTGATCATTTTCATATGAATTCGCTGAAGAAGAAGCGGGTTTGGAAGATTCATTTTGAATATGCGTAGAAATTGAAGCACTGGTAGGTTGTGAATGAGTAGATTGACTACTAATTGTTTCATTTTCTAAATTCAGATGGGAGGAATCAAAAGTAGTGACTGAAAAATCATGTCTATCTTGATTACCCAAGTCTTCTAGGCTTTTGAAGTACCCAAAGTTCTCTTGAAACGGCGTGGTATCGGGGCAAAATGATGACTGACTCTCTGAACGAGGCTGATCAACAGAACCTCTCTGATAGCGTTTCAAAAACTTTCGCAGTCGGCTCGATTCTTCAGGATGACCAGATAATCCTAAAAGACCTTCAGAAACAACAGGTCCCAGGACACCATCTCCTAAATTTTTATCAGGTATTGATGATACTAAAGTACTGAGAGACTCTGAATTATCTAGTTTAGCATGAGTTAACTGAGATGCAACTTTTTTCCCTAGTCCTTCCAGGTATATATTTTTTCTAGGATTTTCTTTCAGTTTTGGAGACACGAGTGGATTTAAGGAAGGAATATTGCAAGCAGGATTTGGAAATAAGGGATCGGGTGCATCATCTACTACGTTAATTGGACTATCGTCTGGAGAAACTGATTTATTGAAATTGCGACAAACAGGTAGATAATCAGAAGTAAAAGAGCTAGACTCCCTGTCATTCAAAACCTGTTTATCAGTAACTCCAGAAAATTGAAGCCAGCTACTTGATGGAGGACACGAAATAACAACAGGTGTATTGCCATTGTTGTCAGACAATGAACCCGGCTTTTCCGACTGGTTTGGAAGAGATGACGAGCTAAGATTGGATCCGGAGTTACTACTATGGTCTGATTTTACGGAGTTCACACGATTGTACTTTTCACATCCAAGCTCTTTGTTAATGTTATCCATGAAAAGACAAGCATCGTTTACACTCTGACGTCGATTCGAACCACTGCCCTCATAAGGTATGCTGGAATTTGGAATAAAGTTTGCTGAACTCGAGCTTTCATTTCGAGGAGACAAAGTTTTATCAGTTTGCACTAAATGTCGATTGAAGGGCTGACGAACTTCTGCTGGTGGTCCTAAATGACTTATTCTGGTGTATAAATCATGCCGGGGAAATTCTGAAGCCAGCTCTGTAGAATTTTCTGAAGGTTTCAATGAGCTGTACATACCGAGATTCATTTCAGAAGGAACATTGGGAGTTGAAAATTGTTTGGTGCCCATTACAAGTGACAGAGGAGAAGTTTGTGTATTCGTATCGGGGGAGCAAGAAACAGACTTCTTGTTAATATTGCTTTCTGCAAGCACATTCATTTTTCCTGAACTAGTTCCAATGGAGTTCATATCAGCAGGAAAAGGTAAAGGGGTTTTAATTGATCGAGAAATTTCTCCCCGTTTCAAAGGATTAAAATTCGTCACCATTGAGTGAACTGGTACAGAAGAGTGGTTTGAAATGACGGGAAAGTTATCAGTGTGCCTAAAATTTATTAAACTCTTTTTGTAATGAGAAGGATCTTTCCACGTTGTTGGTGCATTAACAGAGCACATATTTGTAAATCCGGTTTGAGGCATGATTTCTCTACCTACACCAGGCGGTAAACAAGTGTTTGCAGGAACTTTTGATGTCTGATAAGGAGTAGCATCTCTTTGTTGTGACCCAATCATTGATCCACGTAAAAGACGGCGTATATTATGATTGTTTCCACTGTTAGAGCTGGAAGGCATCCTCACTTGGGAGGAATGGACTGCAGGTAAGCCTGGGCAGTTAACACCCAAGAAAGGAGCTACATGTCGCCCTGTGCTGCTTCCAGAAACATTAGGTTGACGCTGGATAGGATATCTCACAGAATATAAATCGTGTCTCATATTAAACGTCTCACAAGGTTGTTTAGTACCTGGTCGAAAAGGCATGCTACTACCAATTAGCTGATATGGCTGCGACACAGCATGGTGTTCGAATACTTTATTCACACCCGGCGGATGCATGTCTGGTCTTGGAGAATGGCTGTGCGTCGCCACCCAAGATCTGTTGGCGTGTTGTAGAGGTTCTGGAAAGCCAGGCTGTACAAATGGTTGTGTTTCAAACATGGAATTCGAGTAAGTTGGTTTAAGCAATTCTTTTCCAATTTCAAAGCGTTTTCGATCCATATTACTTAATGGACGAGTGCCACATTCTCCTTGATTTGGGCTACACTGTTCCAGCACGGGAGTAGGAAGCTTGTCCATAGAATCGTGGCGTATCATAAACGGCATGGTGTCGCCAATGGTTTGCCCTTTGAACGATCCTCTATCGTCTTGACTCTGTTTCACCGAATCTCGTCCTTGAAAACCAGTTAATTCTAAAGGTGAGCGTAAGTTTGGCTTTTCACAAGCTGGTAGATTCAGTTCACGTGACTTGAACAAAGCTTCTCTCTGTCTAGTCTCCAGCAACCGTCGATGTTCAGCTTCTTGATGCATTCGCTGTTCACTTTCAATTCGTTGCCTTTGTTTGGCTTCATTTTCTATTTTCTGATCTCTTCTTTGTTGATCTTCTTTTTGTTGTTTGTCCAATTCTTCACGACGACGCTGATCTTCACGTTCGTTTTCAATGCGCTGTATTTCTAATTTTTCTGCTTGTTGACGTTCCAGGGCCTCTTTTTCTTCGAGAAGTTTTTGGTGCTCGTCGTTTCGTTTTTGTTCTTGTTCAGCTCGTTCTCGCAACAAATCAGCTTCCTCCGTTCTTCTTTTTTGCTCCGCAAACCGCTCGTTTTCAAGTAGCTGGCTGCTCTTAGTACCTAAATTTAACTCCTCTGCTTGTCTTTGCTGTGAGGAAATATCCGTCATGTTTTCTGATAGCCCTGGTCGAAGTGAACTTTGAATATTTTGTCTGTGATTTGAATGGCCCTGAAGCAGAGCATGCAGCTGACTTAGTGGTCGATTCTCATTAGGACTTTGAAACCCTTTACCAGCTTTTCTCTTATCTTCCATGTACTTTTTCTCGGCTAACAACAAACGATGAGCCTCTAACCGTTTTTGCTCTTCATCTGAAATACAACCAACGTTGGGTACTGAAGGAACAACAGAAACAGACGTCGTAATTACTGGGGTGAAAGTAAAATCAGGAGGACACGAAACAGGTATTTCCACTTGTTTTTCGCTTGTCGAACACGAGCCTTCATGATTGTTTTGAGAAATGGTAGCTAATGTGCACGATGGAGGCCTTTGAAACTGAGTATTAATTTCGCTGATTCCTAAATTGATATCGACGGACTTCCCAAGCTCATCAGATTGTAAGCTGATAGTGGGAACAGAATTTGCAACATTTTGTATAGGAACTGTTGATACGACAGTAAACGGTGAAGGAATCCCATTCGAATTAGGAGAACACGAAATAAAAGTTTGTTGTGGTACTTGACCGCTCTCATTGCTACTAAGCACGTTGGGTGTAGTAATTGGAGGAGGCACCGATTTGCGAGCGTCGACTGAAGAAACTTGAGGTGCAAAAAATTCTTCCAGGGCATTATTATGCGAAGCTAAGCTATCTATATCCACAGGCATGTTGTTTTCATTTAAATTCATTGAACTGTTTAACATGAGAGGACTATAAGCAATCGCATCCGCTGAAACTTTTGGTTTCCTTTGATTGATAGCGTTGTTCAATGCTGAGTCAGGCTTAGGGGCAAGGAGAGCATCTTGAAGAAAACTAGTTTTAAGATGCGTAGCAGGAGCCATTTGCTCGAATGGCATGCTAGGAATGGCCGAAGAAACCGAAGGAGTATACTTTGCATTTTGTGAATTAGTAGCGATAAATGTTGAAGAAATGCTTTCTGGATATCTGATGACATTCATTTCCAAGGGATTTATAAATCCAGGTAGTGGGTGTCCCAAGCTTCCAATAGCAGGAGCACCGACAGAAACACTAAGACCCGGCAAAAATTGTGGAGAGGTGCTTTTCAAAAGAAATTCGGGAGTAACTGAGCGAGTATTCATTGAATTTTGGGGTATAGTTACAGAAATGTTATTCATTACAACACCTCGGGTGTCACATCCGTTGGTATTGACTGATTGTACAGAGGCCCCAAACTGCACGCGAGAGCCAGAATTGCAAGAAATTTGCTGTGAAATTTTAGGTAAATTATCATCAGTATTCAATAAAGTCTGTGTGTGCGACACACTTTCAGGAAGAGCAGATAAGCCGGAAGGATGGAATTGAACAAGTATAGGGTGAGATCGCGGAATACCGGAGGCCAGAGGATGGGGATCTACAGAAATTGAAGCCACTGGCGGTGTCACGCAAGATGACAGTTGAGGAATTGGTGACTGGTTCACCATAAATGGTGTCTGTTGCTTTGTTGGCAAAGTTTGCATAGAACCAACAGGTGATCGTGATGCTGAAAACGATTGATGGATCGTATATGGAGAAACTGTATAACGTGGCGATATAGTAGTAGGTGTAACAGAAGGCGGCATTACGAAAGAAGACAAAGCTACAGCATTCGGGTTCACGGGAGAAGGGCAAATTGAAGTGGATGGCACTGATGAATGTTTAAATGGAGAAGCTGATGAACTAAGATTGTTTTTGCTGGAATGTTGCTCCATCACAGGAGCAATGTCCGAATGAAGGGACAAAGACGAAGAAGGTTCGACCACAGATGTTTCGGGTAAAATTGAAGATATTACAGTACTCACTACTGGAAGAATAAGTGTGTCAGAACTAGAAAAGGTTGAGGGAGTCGATATCGACGAAACAGATGGCCCAGACAATTGGTAGCTATCTGTGAATCCAGTAGCCTGTGAACTTACTACTGAATTAGTTGCGTTGACAATAACATTGGTTGAATTTTGCACGGGCAAATTTTGCATACTGAGAACAGCAATGGTCGAGGTTGGCACATTGCTCAAATCTGGGGCTGTTGGAAGCGAAAGCAATGCTCGTGAGTCGGGAGTCGAAGCACTCTCTGAAGAATTCAACGGGAAATTTGCTGCAGTAACGGGCAAGTCGATTGATGGATTAGGAATATCCGAAGATGATTGAACAGCAGGAGAGTGACTAACGCATGTTTCAGGCACAGGTAAAGAAAGACACTGAGGTATGTTACCTGATATAACACCATCAGACAATGAAATACTAGGCAAAGATATTTGAATCCCATTGGAAAGAAGCTCCACTTTCTCTAATCCATTTTGATGAGGATGGTGCTGAACTTGTGCATCTAAAAAGCTCATAGCAGGTGTAGAACAAACTGAGGTTGAAAGAACTGTTAAAGGGTTTGATGCAGTGGTGACTTCAATCACTGAAGCGGTACTCCCTACACAAGTATTGCCTGAAATTTCTTGATTAGTAATAAGTACAGAATCATCAGTACCTACAGCTTCAACATGAGGAGAAGTAGCAAGCACGGTTAGCGATTCAGAGTCAAATTCAGAACCATGAAGTCCAGCTGATGCCAACGCTTCACTCAAAACTGAAGAAATGGGAGGAGCGGGTGATTTTTCAGATTTTATTTCCACATCCATATTCTTCGGTGGTTCAGCTTCTAGCATAAAATTACTATCAAGTAACTCATCAATTCGAGAGAGCGATGAATTGTTTTCGATTTGTTCAATATGATTGTTCTGATTCCCTGAAGCAATTACAACGCTAAATTCACTAGGAGTTTGTGGCGCGCTTGTAACAACAGTTGCAATTACAGAACTAGGTGCATTTGAAGTCTCTTTTGTCTTTTTCGAATCATCTGTCTCCCATTGATTAAGCTCACCGCAGTTAGAATATGGAGATTCAGCCGATGGGCTAAATATAGACCTCGTTTTCGTTTCTATTTCAGGTGAAACTTTAGTAACTCGAAACTGAGGCATTTGCAACATGCTTTCTTCTGAAGTAGGAGTGATGGACGCGACAGCAAGGGCAATGCTTTCTGAATTGGGAGAAGACGGAGAGACTTCATCCCCCTTAGGAGAACTGGCCGAGTCTTTGAGAGTCTGAAATGTCTTGCAGCTTTCAACCTCAGAAGTGAGATGCGCAGGGGTTGCACCAATTGGACTTACAATATTACTACTATCAATATTAAAAGGTATGATGCAAGAATCTGCACCCCCAGCTTCTTGCTCATTTCGATTTTTTAAAGCATCTAGATCATATGAATAAAATGGATTCTTAACAGGAGTGGTAGACGACAGATGAGCAGGAGTTTGAGGAAGAGGGCTCATGATATTGTCCGGGATACAAAAACGTTCGGCAAAATCAACTGTGCTAAATTTTGGATTACCATTTTTGCTGTGTTTAACTTTAGAATTTTTATCAGAACTGGAGTGGATGGGAGACTTAATACCCAATTGTTTCGTACCTACGAACCGTACTACTGTTGAAGTTGCAGTAGAATTCTCTCTGTCGGGAGTGCTGAAAATTGAAGGCATATCCTTCTGAGTATGTAAAAGGGAACTTTGAGCGTTATCTCTTTTAGGGGTTCGTGGTAGAGGACTCATCGGAGTTGGCATGGCGAACTGCTGCATGGACGTCTCCGAGTCCACTGACGGCTCAACAGGCATAACTGGAGCATCGCTATCATAGATTGTGTTGGGAGATGCAGATGGGGGAACAGGACTGGGGATCTTTAAGTCTCCTACGCTAAGATCTGCTTCATGAACAGATTTTCTATAACCCAGGTGTCGAGGAGTGGCAGGAAATGGACTCATAAGGGCAGGCACCTCAGTTTGGCTAATAATGCTGGAGCTAATACATTTATCAACATCTTTTCTATCGTCTTTAGAATCCGAACTCAACACAAAATTGTTTGCATCAGACAGATGACTCGGTGTAGGAGGAATAGGACTAAGGAGTCCAGACTTATCAAAATTTGGCATAAAAGTAGAATAAGAACTTTTCCCAGAGGGTAAACGACTTCTAACAATTTGTGGACTTTTTTCACCACAAGCTATTGGATCATCTCTTAAAGCCGCAGGAGTTGGAGGCAAAGGACTCATAAGAGAAGTGGTTGATTTTCCAAGAAAAAGCTTCAGATTAGGCATTGGATCTTTTTTCTTTGGTGTTCGTTCAGGTGACATTAACGAATCAAATTTTTCCCTCGGACTCGCATTACTTTTCCCAGGCGTTACCGGAGATGAAAATGCTTTAGTTTTCTTCGTGTCGTCCAAACTATCACTTTTTTGAAAATCAATGAATGAAGAACGCCATCTCAAAGCAGCGTCAACGTGGGTTATTTTATCTACCTTGTTGAGCACAGAACCTGACTCTTGCGGAAGACTTAACTGCTTATTTTGAGATTGCTGCCGCTGTCTTTGAATTGATTCAACGATACTAGATTTTGTTGCTGGAAAATTTGATGGTCGTTGAATTTTTGCTTTATCTTTGCCTTCCCTGCGCGGTTGCGTTTCTACTGCAACCTCGCAACCTCTTCTATCTTCTTTCCCAAGATGTGAGGATGGATCAGTTTTCTTTACCGTAAAAGGCTCTTGATGCTTAATCAATTTGAGACCTTGTTGTTGACCTTTATCATGGACATTCAACTTTTGTTGATCTCTTTGCTGAGACACTGATTGACGAACTGGCTGCAATAACGATTCCCTTTGCATATGTTTTTCTTTATGCAGCTCCAATTGCTTTTGTTCATGCATTTTTCTATCAAGCTGTTTATTTTGTAACCGTTCTTTGTGCTCCGTAGCAGTTTGTGGTTTTCGTATTTTTCCGATGAACTCGTTTTGTTTGCGTCCGTGGCCGTTTTGCTCTTTCTGAAACTTGCGGTCAGATGGAGGACAATGGTTCTCTGATCTGCTTGACCAAGAATCTTGGCGGCGATGTTCCTTCTCAAAGTGCTTTTCTGGCAACAAATCAGTTTTTGCAAGTTGGACGACGTGCCGTGATAAATCAGATGGTTTGGAGATCGAGTTCATCGAATCAAATTCAGAAAATGAATTAAGCTCACGAGATGGAAGGCGGCTTTGCTCTTTAAAAGATGCGCGTGAATTTTCCTGCCTTTTCGACAATTTTCTGTTATAATTAGGTAGAGGAGATTTTGGAAGTGATGAAACAGGAGATTTATGACGAGACGACGTGGGTTTGAGCTCCTCGTCACCATCGGATACAAAATTGTCTCCCAAAATTTCTTGGAGTTCTTCAGATGAATGAGAAATCGGCGTAACAGGTCGAATTTTACTCAAATCCTTGTTGGTTCTACGATTCCGATTATGAAAAGCGCTTCCATCTATCGACGGCTTTATTGTAGAAGAGCTCGAGCTTTTCAATCCCTCGTTTTGCTTCATTTCATGTTTATGCTTCTTTTTCGATTCTTTTTTGTTCAATACCAGCGCTGTGAAGGAGTTGCTTACGCCAGTCGAAGATGCCACTGAAGGAGACATCACTGAACTATGCGCTTGACCATTTTCAGAAGCCTTAAATTTTCGAGCATCATCATTATACTTGGCTGTTTTTGAGCCTTCGAACTTACCAGGTTTCGGGTCAGGATTATGTTTTACTGGGGAATGAGGAACTCTTGACAAAGTATCCTCTGAGTGCTTTGGTGTCTCTTTCTTTCGTCTACCATTCGAATCAGATTGACTACTTCTGTGATTTTCCTCAGATACTTGAATTAGAGAGGACCTATGAGAAGTACATAACATTGAAGGTTCATTATTGGATTCCTTAGGAGGAGGAAAAGACTCTCCACCAGGTGTCGTTGGTTTTCCCAGATCTTCACTAAAGTTGGAGTAAGCTAAATCAGGGTATAGAGATGGATGGACAACCGGCGCAGGTGGAGAGTCAACCCTTTCAGGAGAAGCCCCTGGTGTGCGAGGTAATTCAGGAAGATCACTAACATTTGATTCATTTATGTAACACCTTGAGTCCAATCGTTTAAAAGGAGTGCTAGTGTCATTATTTTCGAATGAATCTGAAAAACACTCTAAATTCCTACCAGGAGTTGGAGGCCTATCTAAATTTGGCAGGTCTACTTCTTCGGGAGGAAGTACTGATATTCTCTGAGACGCCAACGAATTCTCTGACATAACAATCGGGTCCGTTTTCTGACGAATATTACGACTCGTAAAGTTAGGGCTCAGGTGACTGGGAGGACGAGAACTAGAAGGAGGAGAGGAAGGAGAAGGAGGAGAGGAAGGAGAAGGAGGAGAGGAAGGAGAAGGAGGAGAGGAAGGAGTAGGCGGAGTAGGAGGAATAGGAGAAGGAGTAGAAGGAACGGAAGAGGGAGTAGGAGGAACAGGGGAAGGAGTAGGAGGAACAGGAGAAGGAGTAGGAGGAATAGGGGTAATAGGAGTAGGAAGAGCAGGTAGAGAAGTAGCAACAGAAGTGTTCGTAGAAGTACGAGCAGTACTTTCGCTACTCGCAGCAGTAGCAGAAGTAGAAGTAGATGTAGAACCAGGAGGAGGTGAATCGTTGCCGAATAATACTTCCATTTTGGATCTCTGAGCGTCACTAGCATGTGAAGTGGCTTTGTTTTTATCCTTTCCAGCTTTACTATCTTTCTGTGTATCCTTGTGCTTCCGAGACTTTTCCTTGTTAGATTTATTCCCTTCTGTAGAGGCATTCCCACACTTTGGTGAACTTCTTGAATATTTTTCTTTTTTAACCGCTCTTTCTCTATTTTTGTGTTTGCGGGAATGTTTTTTCTTCCTCTTGGAGCGGGATGAATTTGAAAGAGATGAGCCGGCTCTATCGTCCTGACTACTGATGGAAGCCGGAGATATTGATCTGTCAGCACCTTTCGAGCGACTTGAACTGGGAACTGAAGAAGTTCCTGCAATACTACACTCCTTCTTTTTGGGAGACAATACAGCATGATGCACTTGAGAATTACGAATGTCTTTACGAGGGGCTAACCTCAAAACAGAAGACTGCGAAGAATCGGATCTGTGGTCGAAAAGGCACATATTTAAAAATATATTAACTAGTCATTAACACACACAAATAGAATGTTATAACACCGCTTTCAAATCACGATCCTCAAAAACATGTCAATTATCCTTCCGTAGAGTAGTACAAAAATCTTAACAAAGACCAATAACCTATTAACCAAAAAGATTTGAAGTTAAAAGCAGTATGCGAGTGTAAGGGATGAGCACAGTCCAAAAGTTGAATAATTACCTGTACTAACATGAATTATGAACATTAACAACAAAAAACAATGATTTATGAAAGAAAACAGGAGCGAGTGAAATAAAGAGATCTAAGTATTTCACGCACATATGCTGTAAGAGACAGAAGATGGTTTAAAATTCCTAAACTTGGATGTGAGGTGTGAAGGATGAGGAAAACGTCATCACTTCGATTCCCTTGTGAAATCTAAGGCTTGATTCGAAGTAATATAACTGTAGAAGAGAAGAGTCCAATCAGTGATGAAGTGAATAGAGAGGTAGTGACGAATGGACAGGTAATGGTAGGGAAACTTACCTTAGCTTGGAGGCTACAACCGATTTTGAGAACTAATAATCGAGATGTATGCATGGAATATGTCTATTTCATTGTAGTGAAGCACAGGACAGTTGTTTACGACTATAAGTCGGATACCGATCTTACGACTTTTTTAAGGGAGTAAAAAGAGATGCATCATCGTCCTAAAAATCAGTCAAGGAATTCAATTTTTTGGGGTTTTAAACCCGACTGGTTTCATCATAATATTTGAAGGATCCAATTGTACTAATAATAAACAAGAGAAATTGAGTTAACCTTAATGATGTAGTTCTTATACTCATTGCAATGTATTTCATCAACCATTTAACATACCTCCGATCCGGACGTTGTGAAGGAGAAATGGACGAATTTGAAGAATTTTTCTTCTTTGGCGATACCTGGCGCGAGTCGTGGTCAGGAATATTTACTTCTTTGAGATGACCGTTCGAGCCACACTCAGCGGCAGATGAATTATCTTCAGCAACAACAGTAGAATAAGCAGCAACAAAAGAAATTTGTCCAGGAGACTGCTGAAGGTAAACTGAATCGCTCCCTCCCACATCATCCACGTTGTCTATGACAACGTTTGAGCTTTCAATAACAGTTTCACTGGCAACAGGAGGAGTTTCTTCTTCGCTAAAAAACTCACCGAGATCAGCCATAGACATAGCCTTGCTGACAATGTCAGCCGACTGAGATGCACCGGATGACGATTGCACATTGATATTAGATACGCAAGTAGGCGTTGGAGCATTGTTAATGTCAAAGGATGCACTGGCATACGAGATGGGTTTGTTCGACAAAATAGCAGGGACAACAACTGCTTCTCCTACTCCTGGAATATCTCTTTGTTCCCTCATTTCAGGTACAGGGAGCACGTTGATCCTACCAGATGAATCTTGCAAAGACATGCTCGAGTACGACTCATGAGCCGGTCTGGAATGATGAGATCTATGCCGGCTACCATCCCGGTTGGAGTTGATGAAGTGAGCTTCTTGACGTTTTTGGGAATCAAAAGACCCTTCTTGCTTGTCAGGAGAAGGTTGAGTTTTCATAACTTTGAATATAGGCACGGATTCCCTACTGGCGTGCTCATTGCGAGGATGCTGCTGATGCTCTCGTCTATGATGCGGGGGCTGGCGTTGGTGAGCCCTGGCCTGATGCTCAGAGTAAGGCACTTTACGGTATGCAGAAGGCCTCTGGGACACGGTATGAGGATTTATGTTCGGATGTCTTCCCTGCTGCGAGTGAGGTCTGTGGCGCATGGCCCCAGGCGGGACCTGTGAGTGCGATGGATTGCTTCCGTCAACCAGTGAACTATTCGGGTCTGGACGAGGAGGAAGATAGCCCATCACAACTTGACTCCTATCCATCTGAGAGTATGGAAGTCCACCCTGGAAGCGACCTTGAGGATGCGGAGGTTGGGGAGGGAATCGTGCACGTTGTGTGCGGTTATCTTTCGGGTCGCCATCAAGCTGGTCAATGCTAAAATCAGTATCAATACTACTTAGATCTGAAGACCCATCTGAATCGTCATCACAAAGCCGTTCTTTACTACTGACAGAAATATCCCTCCAAAGTGAGATGCTACGTTCCACTAAAGGATGATTAGCGGACAATTTCAGTATTGCTGCATCTGGCATTTGCGCCAGAGCACTATGTCTTACTCGCGATTCCTCGCTGCGAGAAACAGGCCTCGCCAAGGGTATGTCAGGGCTTGAATGGGACTCACTACGTAAGTCTTTCTTAGAGCTAAAACATGGCACTTTCACATTACGTTCATCCAAGGCACAAGAAGGGCCATCAGCTTGCTGAATCACATCCTCCAGATCAAGAAGCTCCACATCTCTGCACAAAAAATCAATGCTGAGTAAACTAGTTCCAACCATTGTCGAGCAGCCAGGAGTTGAGCTAATTGATCATACAACTTGAATCTAAAATACTTTAGCTACATATGTATGAAGACGGAGAATGCATAAATAAATCTAAAAGAGATGAATTGATATCGATAATATTATCATTATATTCCTGGTTTAACCACCGCAGCCACAATAAAAGCGATCTCAGCAGTGATCCACGGTATCAAGATCAAGAGGCAGTCGTTTAATTTTAAGGGTCATGCATCTTTGAGGAAAGTATCAGAGTTTACAGTATAGTGTTATCTTTGGTGGTCACATTTCACATAGCACTTGGGGTAAGAACCCAAGTTTCAGTACCCCAGCCACGCTGATACCCCAAAGACACGGATGGAAAGTAGAACTTCCAAGACCCCAATTGGGTTCACACAACGTCTGTAATAGCTTGGGTACTGTGTTGAACTACTCTTAAGAAAATTTATACATGCATACGTGATCCTAAAAGAAGTCTGTTTAATCGTTAGCGAAAAGTTCGATCTATGCATGACTAAGGTCAAGTATGCATGTCTGTCTATACATGTCACATTCAACCAGAAAATCTACGTCATAGAAAGAATTTCAAAAAGAAAAGTAC
>VCRD01001235.1:45765-76866 GCA_006783055.1 Trinorchestia longiramus
TGCTATCGTCAGGCTCTTTTGCCGGTCTTGAACGTCCTGCAGCATAGACAAGTAACATGAAAAATATTTCCAGTTGAGATAAATCAAAGTACAACTAGAAAAAATCAATAATCGAAACACAACCAATAGCAGAAACTAAACCAACCTGAGTATACGAGATGGTTTTCATACAGTATATTGAAAACAACGAATATTAAGCAAGAAAAAACCTCAAATCAAAATAACTGGAATCTTTTTATGAAAAAATGTAAATTCATCACTAAATGCATCCATTCATCTGCATGAACAATAAAGACATATTTGTCGTGTACATTTATTCTTTTTTTGCCGGCACCACAATAATGAACATGAAAATGCGACAAACTAAAGTAACCGCGCTGGAGTGCAAGAAAGACGCACGACTAGAGGGGCCAATAAAAGTAAACCCAATGAAGCTAAAGTAAGATGTCCGACTAGAGGCCAATGGAAGAATCCTACTGACGCCAAAGTAAGATATCTGACTAGGGGCCAATAGAAGTAACCCCACTGAAGTTGAAGTAAGATGTCCGACTAACTAGGAGCCAATGTTACTGACGAGGGAGTCACTCATTCTTCTCGACAGAGACGATGACGTCCAAACCAGAAATAACGGCCATAAACTAATAACAAGAATACGGCCAATAGAAGCACTAAACTTCTTTCCAGTTAAAATTGCAAAAGTTTGGAACAAGCTGCCTAAAAACCTAGTTTCTGCAGACACTGTGACCACATTCAAAAATCGTCTAGACAAATATTGAACAATGACCCCCCCCCCCAGTATTGTAACGTACTAATTCTATATTCTTAACTCCTGGGATCTGTGTATGATTGCGGTACAAGTGCGTAACTGCGATGCCTGTGCGTGAGTAAATTGTGCATACATGACTGAAATGGATTACGTAATTGAGGTGTAGGTGATTGATTGATGCCTTTACTTCAGGATGCATGGGACTTGGGTAGCAACCCAAGAATGAACTAAACGGCTCGTTCCTACAGCCTTATTCTAGTCCATTTTTATTCCACTTTATTCATTCGGCTTGTGCACGAGACATGGTGATGGTGGCAAGGTATCCGACTAATTATTGTAGTAATTATTTATGGTTTCATTCAATACTTGCTTCATTTAAATGCGACAAGTTAAAATGTTCAAAATGACGTCAACACATAGTCGTATTCACACGCACGCTACAGTAGCAGATGCTCAAGATCACTAATGCATTTTAACGCACATCAGCCAAGACAAATACAAACCTGAATGAGAAGTGGAGCCTGAAGGAGTAGGGGTTGGAGATGCAAGGTCGGCCAAGCACGCGACCAAAGACATGTCCCCAAGACTCACTGAAATAAAAAAAACAACAATCTGACTATTTGACTATTTCCATTAAATATCTTCATGAGAAAAATAAAATAAAAGAATAAATAAAAGGTAACGCCTTCTAAAGAGAATTAGGTCTGAACCATTCTAAAATGCTATAATTAAGCCCTTTTCCAACTAATGAAGGAGTGGCCTTAGAATTCGTGGCAGCTAGAAAATCTGAGGCAATCCAGAAAAGGCGAGTCATTTAATAACATTCAGCTAGCGGCGGATGTGACAGAAAGTAAAACAACACGAGTCACCCATCAAAGCTAAATTTCATAGCAGGCAGTAATTAGTCATAAGACGTTTGAAAGATTCCTCTCGACCGTTAAAATAACTTTCTCGATGTGACTAGCGAGGTCAAAGGCACGTTTTCACTTTCAAATCAAGATACCCACTAGAAACTCAGGTAAGTGAGACCTACATAACTTTTTCCAACCTCGTTTCTAGCAGCCCAGTCACAGCAGCCAAAGTGGCCACATTTGGAAATCTTTACAAAGACTGGCTTCGAATTCAAACTGAAAATATAAATTTTGTGTCAACTCTAGTAGATTCTTACATGTATCAGTTCCTAAATAAGTAATGTACATAGCTAAACAATACACTGAAGATTTATTACACGTTATTTGAATTAGCAGGCAAGGGACGCACATACAAGACACTCACGTTGCTGGGAAGAGTCTGCTTGAGAAAAAGACGCCGCCAGTTCCTCATCCACCAAGTTAGGGTAAGAGGACGCACCTGTAGCTTCCTCTTGTCCCTCCACAGCTTGTGCAAGGCCCTCAGACTCACTCTGTATAGTAATTGTAGTGCATGGTAGAAATATTCTTTAGCAAAAATAGAATATTTAACCCTTCCGCTACCGTAGGGATAATATGTCACACAGAAATTAAATAAAAGTTTGGGAGCTAAGTTTGGCATAAGAAAAAGGCAACTCTGCTTCCCAGCACTACTTGATATACTCTTTTTTAAATAGTCACGGTATATGGCAACAATTTGATCTTTTGCCAGTGAATGTCGAGGTAGACAGAGAAATACCAATCAAAGACTGACCAGTTTTTGCACTAAACAATGTTCAGCAACAGTTAATGATAATGTGCAAAGTAAACGGGAATTTGGTCTTCCATAAAAGCAGCCAAAATAGATAATTAGAAATGAAGGCACATGTAAAGTGGGGATAAGTAATATTAAAAAATTATTTACTTATAAATTAAATAATAATACATGATGCACTGAAGCGAAGTTTTTCATAAAATTGCCATGCGTATAAACGGACCTCGCTGCAGGATCTCCAATGAAGGAATCAAGGCTAAAAAATAAGTGACTGCGTCTTGTGCAAAGAAGTGTGCAGGCATCAGATTCGAGGGCGTCAGTCCTATGCAGAGACACCACGTGACCTGCAAGCTCTCCTCAATACTCTGCATATTACAGGGCCACTTCACCGTCAATACTACCACTTTTCCGATCATTTTTGTACACAACATGATGGACTGACATCAAGGTCAATTCAACTAAAACCTCAGACTGGGTAAACTCGTCTCAGATGTTGATTGTTAGAAGGTACACTCATTCTCTCAACCATGGTGGTCACACTGTGGTGGACACCTACACCTACCCCTTCCTCAACCATGGTGGTCACACTGTGGTGGACATCTACACCTACCCCTTCCTCAACCATGGTGGTCACACTGGTGGACACCTACACCTACCCCTTCCTCAACCATGGTGGTCACACTGTGGTGGGCACCTACACCTACCCCTTCCTCAACCATGGTGGTCACACTGTGATGGACACCTACAACCACCCCTGAGCAACACAGCGCATGTAGTAGCAGGACTGCAAACGCAGCACAAAATTGTAATGTTAACATCAATGAGGTTAACTGAGCTCATACATTCATTGAAAAGCTACCTCCATCGGAGCAACATCTCACAGTGAACAACTGCATACCTTTGTGGTATGAAAGAAAGAATTCAAGTTTTGAATATTAAATGAATGTAACTAGAATTAACTAAGCAATATGAAAACCTGAAGTTCAAACAACACTTTCAAATGTTTAACAATCGCGCTGGTAGGTTCAGTTGAAAACATTTGATTTTTTGTACATAACCAAAGATGCTCCGCAGAACAACTCACTGCAAAAATAAACGTCACAAAAAAGAATAACGCAAAAATAAAACTAGGTGGAACATATTTCATTGCCATTTGTTCATAAAAACATACAAAATTGACCCCTGCCATTTGAAAGCCTGGGGGAAATGGAAACGAGAGGAAGTGAGTTACCAGAGGCTGGGAGAGGCGCAGAAGCCTGGCAGGCAGTTGGGGGAGGGTGGCAGGATGCAGCAGCTCTGCGTCAGGATGCACGCTGGGCAGACGGGTCATGGATCCGTTATCCTCAGAAGCGCCCTCGGCTTGTCGGTGGGACTGCACAGCGTCAACAAACATTAGTGGGTTGGTGAATGTCACACTGGCATACCATACACAAATTTGCCTCGCATGAAGAAGGAACTAGCGTTTTTACTTTTTTGAAAATACCGAGTTGGAGCAACTACACAATCTTTGCTATCCTAGTGCCTTGTCTATAACACAAACTGTTAGAGGCAAACTCAAACAAAAATACATAAAGAAAAAACACAAAGTATCCAACAGATAAGAAAGTCTGAAAAAGGTACAATTCCCATTTCCCGTGATGGGGAAACAGAATAATACAACACCGTTATCATGGACAGTTACAATCGCCACCTATAAAACTACGTTTTTCAATATTACTTTGCTGTCAGGCCTTCCTAATACAGTCACACAATTCCTCAAGGTAAGCTCGCTCTTGGTATTACATAGGTACCACAACAGTACGATTACACTCCAGCAGTTTAGTAGCACCTTAGAACAGTTGCAACTAAACCACAAGTATCTTATTCATACGCCCTAAAAAATTATCAAAATTTCGACAAAAATAAGACACTTTACCAACAAGAAATGTGCGGATACAGTTAACTTATACTCAACCCTAATCGTCAACGCCTTCTAAAAACGAATGCAGACCTCTACCCAGTTGATTCACTAAAATATTAATTGTAATTAAAATTATAAAAAAATCAAACTTTTGAACTCACAGGCTTCTATTCAATTATCAATACATTACAAGCCTTATGTACATTTATTATAAGGCTTCAATGAAATTATGCTCATCGTTACTGATGTTCTCAATCAACGGTGCTCAGTGATCTGGCACCCAATAATTGTGGTAGTGCTAGTAGAAATATAAGTTCGCTAGTGCTTGAGCTCACACTACCGCGCCCAAGAAGTCACAATTCACAGATTAGTTCATCAGTTAGTTACATCAGAAATATTGTAGGACATAATTAGCCTTATTAATATTACTCTTTTTATTTATTTGGTTTAGCTATCTTAGTCACAAATGGGGAGCGATCTCAACAGTGATGCACGGTATTAAGACGCATTTCTCGTATCCAATATTACACTCTTAACCCACCAAGCCCGAAGAAAATATACACGCAAATGCAACCTGTCGTGAGTGCAGAGTGATTACCTTGAGCATGGTCTTCAAACGACTCCTAAAATGGACTTCAGAGGGTGTGGGCTGAACATGAGGACGAGGAGGAGAGTCTGGGGGGAGGAGATCTGACACAGAACAAGGCACGGGGGATGACTGATCTTGATCTGCATTACCATCTTGATCTCCATCTGGAGGACGTAGTCTTTTGAGACCTTGCTGCTGACGACGCTCTAGCTCGTCTTCCCAGATGAACGCGAGGCCTGGGTTACTTGACACTCCTCCTGAAATCATAACTTTGCAGTGAACACAAAATTAAGGTCATTTTTTTCTTATGTTAGGAATAATGTCCATGAACACGAGTTTTTCTATCCTATTGAAGTCAGTTTTCAACAACGTCAGTATAAATTTTTCAAAGGAAATTTTAATGTAAAAGAAAATTATACGACTTAGGATACACTTTTTGATAACATTGTTTAATTTATTTTACTAACGAATGTAAACGCACGAACATCAAACTTTTGACAATAATGACACCAGAAGCAGTTGATACACAACTTAGTCAGAAGTTCAAGTTTTATTTTTCTCAATTTGAGAATAACAGAGAATTACACAAGTCCATGAAATGAAAAGTCTTCCAATCTTTCGTGGGACAAAAGCCTCCCTATTCTTGGTGACACAAAAGCCTCCCTATCCTCGCTGGAAACAAAACCTCCCCATATCATCAGTGAGACAAAAGCCTCCCTATCCTCGCTGGAAAAAACCTCCCCATATCATCGGTGAGACAAAAGCCTCCCTATCGTCGCTGGAAAAAACCTCTCCATATCATCGGTGAAAC
This sequence comes from Trinorchestia longiramus, assembly GCA_006783055.1. NCBI lineage: Eukaryota > Metazoa > Arthropoda > Malacostraca > Amphipoda > Talitridae > Trinorchestia > Trinorchestia longiramus. The sequence continues at coordinate 51,494 of VCRD01001235.1, forward strand.
AAAAGCCTCCCTACCCTCACTGGAAAAAAACTTCATATCATCGGTGGGACAAAAGCCTCCCCATCGTCGCTGGAAAAAAAACCTCCATATCAACGGTGGGACAGAAGTTGGATTAAAGAGGCACACACCTGCGAGCTGGACAGGGTTCAGGATGTCCTCAGCCCTGACGTCGAGTTCCAACTCGCACGTCGACAGTCGCTGCACGCTCTCCGGCAGGTAGCTCGCCAGTTTCTCTATGCTCTCCGCATTCCAGTGTACTGTGGACGCCTGTTAACAAACGCACAGGTTAATGCATGACACCAGTACACAGTAGCAGTATACGAGAACAAACATGGCTCAATACCATACGAGTATACCAGCTAAAGCACAACACTTACTCGCCATAAAAGAGGTTTCTTTGACGCCTCAAGACAATCTACACGGGGAACACAAGATCTAACATGATGGCAAATGCTCACATATAATCACGTCCTAACTTTGAGAGAGCGACCAGCATCACATCCCCCACCTCGTACGTTCTCTGGTTTAGTGGTGCTGGCTCACTAGCACACCAGTCTCCAGCACGGTCCAGCATAAATATTTCCCTATACACCAACCCCAATAACTGAAATTTCAGTATTTATAAGAAATTTAACAAGCCCTAAATATAATAAACAGTTACTATTATAATTAGCACTTGAACTATCAATTTACTGTCAAGTTCGAAGCTACACTTTTAACAAGAACATTCTCGACACATTTAACGAACATGTGCATCAGTGAGAGTCCGTATTCTGACTGTATATATAGTCAACTCACTTTGTTGCCGATCTTTGCCTCATCTAACCTCATCTATGCTCCTACTGTTAGCAAGCCATGCATACGTAAATAGCGAAAACACACACCCTCCTCTTAATATTAGGACATTTCACAATTCATCCGCTGAAATATTGAACTATTTCCTCATACGTAAACTCTTTCTTTCCATACCATAAAGAAACAGGGATCTCTCACGCTACACAAATCTCACCACTGACAACTTAGAGCCTCTGCCAGTAAACCCAAATTTTATATACACATCTCCACCTGAACAGGTTGATCCATCACAAGACCCCACAGGTACCACAGAGATGTGTCAGGCCCGTGAGAATGATTTATATATTCTCTTGTGTCTGTGTTATTGCGTTTCTTGCCTGACCATAGAGGCACTTTGAATGCCATTTTCTTCTTTCCACTCTTGACACGTGTCTCAGCACCTCTTAACGACTTTCCTACACTCAATGTATACGGAAGACCGTTTTCCTTTTAAAAAACTAAATACAACACCAATCGTACAAAAATTGAAAAGCCCACATGTAAGATATATACATAATCCATATCCGAAGGCCCAAGAATCCTCACGCACTACAATTCAAATATGACACGATTTCACGCTGCACTATAACTAAGCCGATAAAATGAGTTATACTTTCTACAGAATTAGTAACAAGCGAAGATCAGTAACGGCAAAGGCGTTGACATTTACACACCCTTAAATTATTAGGGCCATAGGTTTAAAAATTAAAACAATATAACATTATAGCACAATATTTTTCACCAGGTTCACCAACTGTTTTTTTCATATGTTGGTATTGCAAAATGTTCAACATGTATATTTGAATTTAATTTTAAACTTCGCAGCCTTCTCCAATCAAGATAAAAACGTTTTCTTTCACTTTAAAAAATATTGATAGTTTATTCAACAACGCTCTAGGCACTAATAGGTTAATGAATGCCAAGTTCCTGACCTGTTGTGAGGAAGTGAGAGGAGGAGGAGGAGGAGGAGGGTCCAGGGAGGAGAGTGGAGTCTTGTTGTGTTCACGTGTGGGTGACGGCTTTGACCAGGGCTGCTTCACTGGCGTCTCCACACTGTTAGACACGCTCACAGGCCCGCCTGTAAAGCATTACAAACTAAAATGTTCAGTTCAATGCTTGAGAACAAAGAAAAAGTTAGTTCCCTCATTCAGGAATGTAGTCCGGAATAAGCACTAATAACTTTTTAAAATAAATACTGTAGTCCAAGAGTATCATTCCAGCTCACGCCGGGATAGTTTTTTTATGTACCGTTCAAAAATGTAGTTTTGCATCACACGCAGTTGACTTACGAGAACGAGTTCAATGAGACGATAACCTGTACAAGTTATGAGTAAAATGCAAATTAGTAAAATAGCAAAAAGAAACAACAAACACAAATACATTTAACACATATGTACAACTTTATACAAGTTAAGTGACTACTTTAGTCTTATTTCCACTGAATAAAACTACACTGAGGTACGAACAAAAATGATTATTCTAAATCATTTTTGGTAATAAAATAGTTTCATGAATGAATCTCATTCTTGCTCAAGTGTATAAGGATAGAACTACGCCCATTTTGAAGGCATTCGAATAAATACAGTGAAGCAGTATTGGATGAACAGAAACAAGGCAACTGATGACAGTGAAGCAGTATTGGATGAACAGAAACAAGGCAACTGATGACTGAAGCAGTATTGGATGAACAGAAACAAGGCAACTGATGACAGTGAAGCAGGATCAGATGAACAGAAACAAAGCAACTAATAAGAGTGAAGCAGTAGCAGATGAACAGCAACAAAGCAACTAATAAGAGTGGAGCTGTGTCAGATGAACAGCAACAAAGCAACTAATAAGAGTGAAGCTGTGTCAGATGGACAGCAACAAAGCAACTAATAAGAGTGAAGCTGTGTCAGATGAACGCACCTCGCCTGAAGTGTAGATTGGAGGCATGCATTATGTTCATGCCATGAAGGTTGAAGTCCATCAGGAACTTCAGCTGGTAAGGCACGTGACACTCTAACGGCTGGATGACTTGTGACAACACACAGCCGGCCTGGACATGAGAATTGTTTTGTTAAAAATTTGTACAAATGTTATGGACAAGTCACCTAAGATGCTTGAAACTCTCTGATACTACAGCCGTATTGGAGAAATCCTTTAGTATACTTAAACTAGGTAAACAAGTACGTTTCTACAAAATTTCTTTTATTTCTGTAGGACTTGAGCTCTGCTATAACTAATACTAACAGTAGGCAAGTTATTAACTATCTGTAGAGAGAATTGTTGAACAGGAGTTACATATTTAAAGAAAAAGTTCAGGTACTAGCTACGATCTGAAATCAACATGTACATTAGTTCAAATTTATTAACAATATCATTTGCTTGGATATCACAGAATTGTTTTACATTCAAACCTTTTTCCAAACCAAGCAATTAAATACTGACACTGAATCAGAGAATAATAGTGGCTTCACCCGAAATTTTAATAAGCTCATTATGGTGTGAATTAATTAGGCAAACAAAAGCTGATTAAATATCTGAAATGTACAATGAACCAAACAAGACTAAGAAAAATCAGAATAGTACAACAAATAACAACAAAAATTCCTATCAATGCCATCAGTATTGGCACTAAACAATACACTCAATATCGGCAGTAAATAGAGCAAAAATAGTAAATAAATTCATTGAACATTACCCGAAGTAGGTCAACTGCTTTGGTTGCCATGTAAGGATTGTAGAAAAATATCTTGATAAACTGTTGTTCTGAGCTGTGGAAGCCATACAGCGGCCTGCAAAACAGAGAATATGCCATCAGTTACAGAAGCTACATCTTACAGGCATACCATTAGTAAACAGACAGTAGATATGAAGTCAACACTGACCATTATGGCAATATGAGCAGCTCTTATTTTATACTGTCAAAAATTCAAGCTATTTGCACTATTAAACAAATAATAATAATGGAAACAGTTTCTAAAGAAAAATCGCAACTAAAGGTATTTTATTAAACAAACTTTAAGAATAGGACAAATGTGTTACTAAAAGTACTCCTCAACTTAGGCCAGCGAAGGTAGGAATGACAGTCAAAATATTAGCAGTGAACTTCCCTCAGTAAATATTGAAATTGACCTACATCATAAGAGGAGAATTAGACAAACACATGCATTGTTTTTTAAAAATCCTTGCTGCTCAGCCATGATGCACACAAGCACACACTTCAACTGAGACACAATGCAAAACTCAAGATCTCTGTAGTCATCTCAGATAATTATTTACTTAATTGCAAGGCCATGCTGCAAGACAATATATAGAATATTATTCCTATAGATATCCCAGGAAAATGTTATCCAGTATTATATCTCATAGAATATTTAATTAGACTTCAATAAGATATAAGCTGTTCCACAGATTATCCTTGTATAACATTTTCTACAGGCATATCAAAATATACTTCATTATTGTTGAAAGCCTTCACTGGGATATTGATTAAATTAAAAATAGTTAAATAGGATTTATTCCCTCCATAAAAGATGCTCATGAAAGGTGTCATGAGTAATGTTTAGTTATGCAGTACATTATTAAGAGTTTGAACCTTCTGAGGTTTCCAAATAAATGGGCAATTATTTACCATCCCAGCAACTACATGGAGCTGGTCAGTTTGCTCCAATTATAATACAAATACAGAACTATGAATGCGCACTGGCATCTAGGCGCTGTCTCCCACATAGAGAAAGTGGTCACATGAGTCAAGAGTATCCATGCAGGCACTAAAACACAAGCTGCAGCAATACATCTATTATTGTAGGTGAGCCTATTTCATCAGTATATTAAATTTGCATTCCATTAATTCTTAATTAAGAACCAACACCCATTTTCAAATTTATCTCTTGGGAAACAAAGCTACAAAAATAACAAGAAAGGGATGAGAAAATAAGGCTGAATTGAACTGAAGTAATCATGAAATTTCAGCCAGGAATAAGACGCACAACACTAGCACTGCAATTAGCAGTATATATATGAGAGGGAATACCTTAAAAATTACTAAATTACAACCTGATGGTGAAAGGAGACTGTGCACATGGCATTTTCAAAAGAAAGAAGCTTACCTGCCAGAGACACATTCAATGCTATAGACATGTTGCGTTGTGGAAGTTGTTCGACCAAGCGATATGTTGAGCGCTCTGTCGATGCCCAAAGCAAGAGCATATAGTGGATGATTTCCTTCATTTTGCATCAAAATATAAGGGAAGACTTTATGCACGTGCACACAACAGCTCTGACCTGAGAAAAGAAAAGAATGTCAATACTAGGCACAAAAAATACCTACAAATGGAAATAATTACCTTTCATAATCACATCAAGTCTATAAGCTACTACATAAACTAACATTTCCAATTGCACCATCAATCATACCTAAAAAACTGGTCATATATCTAGTGAAATATTTCAGTAGTCATATTGCTGAGTGATAAACTGTAAGCAAATCAACTGTAAGCAAGAGAATCAAAATATTCCTTCAGTAACTTGAAAATGAATCAAGACCTCAAAAGAAAAAATTTTCTCTTATTCTCACTGAACTAATTTTGCTGTCCTTTAGAGGCCAAAAAGAAGAGAATCTCTTACTGATTGTGTCAGACTTGAATCGGGTTTGACTCTACTTAAAAGAGCTGCAATATCCCCACAAACACTAGGTAGTCAAACATATTAAGCCTCAATCCTCTGAAGATAATCAAATACTTGACCTCAAAAGCAGGAGCATTGAAAAACCTCAAAATAACCCTTTGAGAGCAACCTCAAAATAACCCTTTGAGAGCATAAGATACTTCAGAAAGACTGATGATCTAAAAAACAAACATCCTGTCAATAAACCACTGAACCATGCAACATGTAAGCATATGAAAATGCATTCTCATTTTATGCTTGTATTTAAAGAAGCTAGCTTCAGTTTAAATTACTTGTAAACAGGAGCACAATAGCCACTTTTGCTCTGCATCTACTTACAGCCATGTATGCTCAAAAAAATTTATGATGTTAGGTTATTTTCAGTTAGCAAGGACTATCCAAACATGAAGCTTCCTGCCCTTATTCTGATGAAGTCCAAGATGGCCATCTTCTACACTCTGACATACTTTAACATATTATTCACTTCTGTGCATTTAATGTACCCTTTCAGTAGAAATATTTCTTCATTAAAAACCAACACTTACATAGTAGAAAATTTGCTTTTCATAAACAAAAATATTCTTTCTCTTGAGGGACACCAAAACAAAAACAATGGCCTACTGGTGGATCAGATTACAGGAACTGTGTTAATCTCACACTCTTAGTTCTCTACTCACCAAGAGGAGTGGCACCAAACACTTGAATAACTGGTACTCTGGAGATGGCACTTCCACGAAAAGCTGATGTAGTGGGATCCAATTCCTTCACTGGAGCTGCCATGCAGTACTCCACCTTGACAATGCGTACAGACACACAAGTCTCTTGACTGGAAGAGAACTTCTCAATAATATTGGACGCTTCATTTGGCACAGTTTCTCCAAGAAATTCTCGGGGTCTTTCAGTAAAACTTTCTTGAGGTATAGTTTTACGGATTGCAGTATTACAAGAAGATAAGCTTGAGCCATCATGCTCTTGTAAAGATATTACATTTGATGTAACATTGCACTTAGACTTCATTGTGCACATTTGAATTGAAGCACACATAAATTTACAATAAATTATTTAAAATGAACACAACAGCAAACAGTAAAACCAATTCAAACAGTAACTGTTTTTACAACATCTTTACTTTATGTGTTAAAAGGAATTATCTTCATAAAGTTTAACTAGTTCTTAATAACAACTTTGTACTTCAAGCAGGTGAAACAGAAACCCTTTAGCTTCATGATTCACACAAGGGTGACTTCGTCCCCATTTCTGCCACTCTAAAATGGCAAGTTTTCAACAGCTTCACTTTACAGGGCACAGAGAGCAGGCACTGAGACACTGGATGGTGGAAGGCAAGTTCATAAAAAAGTGCTAAGAATAAAATTGTGGGACTTTTGGTGTCCTTTGAAATTACTTCATGAATAAATATCAATTTAATGTGCAGGCACTTTCTTACATCAAATTTAGGAAAGGCTCATTAACATCTGCAAAATAAAAAACAATCTACAGGAGTAAAAATAGTAGATATGACAGAAGAATATAAGCCTGACATAATATAATATGCAGAAAAACTGTGGTTAAAATATTGGTCACCAGAAGTATGCCATATCTATTTACCTGGAGGACCAACAAAGACCAGCAAGAACATTCATTCAAAACAAACAAACAATCTTTATTTCCAATCGAGTACACAGTACATGGACATTAGTACATTGGTTTTCAAATTCTTAAGGTTAACATTCTAAGAGTAAGGGTGATGGTGAGCTCCATGCGACGATCCCGGGAGGTTGATGGGCGTCTTCATGGGCGAGGAGTTGAGTGCTTGGCGGGTTGAGTGCACGGTGCGGCACGGTGTACGGGAAATAACTCGTGTCCATGGCCGGGTTCGAACCTGCGGTCTTTCTACATGAAGCAGAGACCCGATACAGAACACGGACCGCAGACCACTCGACCACGGTGGCTGGGAAAAACCATCGAGGTGGCCAAACAATCTTACTGGGTTCTTATGTTTGCAAGTCAATATTTTCTGCAATGTCCCATAGATCTCACTGGTTTATTCTTACCATACCATAGTACATTTTAGTCTTGAACACTAATACTTCTCACAGAGTAGGCTAAGACAGAGACCTGGATAAGGGCTGCAAAAAAAAATTAGTAATAAAGAAGAACTGCCTGTCATGGCCTCCAGTGCATCATCATCCAAACTCTACTGACACATCTCTCTTGCTCAGCATCAATGTATTCTATTCATCCATACCTTGCTAGGCCCCTACCACACTTTTTACACACTTCTGGTATAATATTCTGATTGCACTAAAAGCACAACAGCCTCTTTTTATCCTGTAAATAAGAATGTTTTGAATATAAATCTAAACAAATTATACAAATTTCAACCATCTAACAAAACTATTGTGTTATTGAAAGTATTTAGCAGCTATTTAATGAATAATTTAACCTTACCCAACATTGGGATTCTTGAACACCAAGACCACATTGCGGAGTATAGATACTGAACATTACCTTAAACATCAATGTTTTAAACTTCAAATTGTCTTCACAGAGACCTCATGAACACATTTGCACCTTCAACTCTTTGTAATAATATGAGAACTAGTTTATTAAATATTTTTCTTGTTGCAATATCACTATGTAGTAGCAGATGCCACAATTTAGAGCAATTCAGTGGAAAATATAAGCTGCTGGTCATGCTTATCTATCACACTTAATAAAATTCACCCTTCAACCTAATCTTAGTCAGAAATCTTATCATAGTACCACATTTGTTTCAACCAAATTCCCAAATAAAAAATAGTATATCATAGTACCACATTTATGTTTCAACCAAATCCTCAAACAAAAAATAATCAACATATCACAAAAAATATTTGTGTGAATCATTCATTAGGGTGGCAATTGTAAATCCATTGAAGAAGATCTAGAAACCGAGTACAGTTCAGGACATCGAGATACTTCAATTGTGTTCATTTATTGACAGATTAACAACTAACACTCAGAGACTCAACCAACATCTAAAATAAAGACACTTAGTCAAGGAATAAAGAATAACTTTACAACATAAAAAATTATGAACAAACACAGTACAGGTCAACTAACAATCAAAATTAGTTGTAAGTTAATTGGCCATAAGCTGGTCAGTGGAGGAAATTATATTTATAAATAAAAAATTTCTCTAATAGTTGTCTACGAATGAATTTATGCTTCAAATTTTTTTCAGAAAATTTCTAGACACATTTATATGCAATTGGGCTAGTTAATAATATTCAGAAACAATATTATTAATTAGCCTGCTAGTTAATAGCTAGCATGAGCCTGCTAGTTATATTTCTAAACTCACCTAAAACAAGACTAAATTTCTCTATAGCCACTGGCACAGACCAAGTTTTCACTCTACAACAACAAATCCTTGAAATATTGACAAATACCCATCTCAAGAACCAAAATTTTACAACAAGTACAGAGTTACTTTAGATCTTGATGGTTTAACATTTTCCACTCAAATTCCTAACCCAAATGCAGCAAAGAAGATAAACAATTAAATCCATGATCACTGACAAGCTGAGAGCCACCAAGGAACAAGTAAATTCACATAAATTTGCTATATGCATCATTTACATTATACTTGTTCTGGTCAGAAACAGTTGGAGCATACAATTTTTGATGTCTGTTGGAAACAGTCAGAGGAGAAGCCACAAAATTCACCTCTTATACATTATATGTACATTTAATGATATACATTAGACTAAAAAAAAGTTACATAATTCATTAACTGAATGTATTTCAGATTGTTGAAGCAAAGATATTTTCATGAGTGTACAGTACTTGTTTCCAACTAGAAATAATGTCACTTAAAAGAAGTTCATGATTTCCAACTAGAAATAATATGTCACTTAAATGAAGTTCATAACTTCCAACTAGAAATAATATGTCACTTAAAAGAAGTTCATAATTTCCAACTAGAAATAATGTCACTAAAAAACAGTTCATAATTTCCAACTAGAAATAATATGTCAAACAAAGTTCATGATTTAGTCATTGTGAAAATAAAAAATGACTAACTGTACAAATTTCATACAAAATTTCAGTCAGAACAAACCATCAAAGGCAATAATTTCCATACTGACTGAGGAGTATGGTTAAAACTTGGAGAGGAGAATCTGTAAAACCAATTAGATGTTACCTCATGCAAACCCTGCAAATTTCAAAATTAATACTTATTCCTAAAGACTGTAGTTCATTTCTACAGATAAGCCAATTTCAAATTTCAAGCCAAAATCTCAATAAAACCTATTTCAAGCATTAAATTTTCAATGTAAATATTAGAAGAAATTATACATGCTTCGTGTTAAGCATATAATCTGACAGTTAAAATGTAAACAAATTTATCAGTATTCCATGAACACATGAGCTGAGGCAAAAAGAAACAATTTGAGTTAACACAAATTGACTTCACAATTTCTAGATTAACAAAATAAAATACTGCTAAAACCTTAGAACAAATTTGTTATTTACAAGTACATTTACATCAGATCATAACAGTGAAACAATACTCATTGCTACCTCCTATAGAGTGGGAATTTTCAATAATTCTATTAACAACATAAGCTCCATAAGCAACCTTCTGAAAGACATTTTTGCTTCCTCATGGTTTTTGTACAAAAGTGGTAATAGTTTTGGACATTTGCCCTCAAATCTGGGAAAAAATATTCATGGTCACATATGGCAATCTGGTAGCCAGAACTAGAAATTTTATCAATGCACCTCACATGTCCTGCAGATCTGATCCTATATCCTGTTCAATGTAGTAAATAGTACCTGTTCAACTTAGTAAATAGTAACAAGGGCACCTCAATGCATCTATATATTGGCTGCAAAAGTATCTATTTTTTTTAACAAATCATTATTCAGATATGAATAGTTATCGACATGTGAAAAAATACCAAAAAAAATGCAAGTTTTTTGATGATGAATGCAGTAGTAAGTCATACAGTAAAATGAGGCTAACTTACTCTGCACACTAGACTGCACAATATCCATTAAAAAATCTCCTTATAGAGGCTATCACTAGTCACAAATATTCCTAATCCCTAACAATCTCTGCCACTGGCTGTCATTAGGCCTAAATTTGCCCATGTCATTCAAAGCTTTGAACCATAGCCTAAGCTGAATTGTGACCTACACATGCCAGGTTGGCACTCGTTTCTTACGGTAAAGAATAAAATACAATAATTACAAATTTTTATAAGAGAGTACAAGCACTAGAGGTAACTTTACAATAAGTAAACTAATCTTCAAATGATGGCGAAAAAAATCTCTACTGAAACGTCTGTTAACATGGAGCAACAAGTGAGGATCACTACGAATACAACAAATAATATAATAAAGTAGATATCATTCTATCATATTACTATGAAAACAAAAATATATAAAGGCACATGGAAATAATACAAATAATTTAGAGATAATAATGAAACACAAATATACAAGAAAATAAATTGGAGGAGCCTACGTACTGCAATCTACCTGTGCTCAAGTTTTGTGAAACTTCTGTTGACGAGGTCTACCAACTGCACCTGTGATAGCGAATGAATAATCTAAAAAATAACTATTTTTTTCTCTTTGAGACAATTAAAATAGATTATTTTTTATTTTTTCGATCACAATGAAACATATTTTTATGAAAACTCACTTCAAATTTTTATATATCAGAATTGCGTAGTAAATTTGTTGGTATGCTTGCTTCGTAGTAAGATCAGCTGGTATAATTCACGTTTAACCTTCTACAAAACTTTATTTTAAAATTAAATTTTTTTGTATTCATTAGTCTCTCTTTCATTAAACTAAAAACGAATAAAATAAAAAATCTATGTTTGAGGTAATACCTAGGTGACAATTATATACACATACTGTTTTTAAAACAGAATAATGAATTTTAGACTGTTAAATCCTTGTTAATAAAGATTTTCAATAAAAACACAATGATAAAATTCAGCAGCAGAGTTAAGTCAATATAAAGTTTGCTTTAAAAATTCAACAACTGAGCCACAACCGCAGACGTGCATTTCGAAAACCAGATCCGTTCCATATCTGACGATAGATCTGTAAAGTTTGATTGTGCTTGGGGAATTTTAAGCAACCAACTTTAACAAGCCTAATCTAACTGCCCGTGTGACCTTACTCAAGGAAATAAAGGAACTCGTCAACAGGAAACTCAGCTTGTATTTCCATGAAATTGGCACGAGAAATAGCTTGGAACTTCTTGGGATTCTTGAGCCAGTCCAGAGCGTTCAGATGAAAGTTTGGCCAGTTCAGCTTCAGGTAAGAGTGGCCAGTCTGGAGCTACAGCAACTGTGGCTGAATAGTGGCAGTGATGCACAGTGAGTTCACAGTGAATTCACGAGTGAATGAGTGGCAGACGGTCCCCCAAATTCTCCACTATGCACAAAACGGATTCTAGATAGCAACAAAATCGGTGGCGTGGGATCAAGTATATATAGTCATGCGGGCCGGAAACGGGGGTAGGATCCGCGAATGTTGCCAGCCTAATAGTCCTTTGTTTATTTTGGAACGCTCAGATCTGATTATTTAATATAAATAAAATGTATCCCTGGGTTGTCACTAACCTTGCCAACGAGACTAAAACAAGGCTAAAATTCTGTAATAATTTTTACGACAATCTCTAGTGAGATTGATGAATTAAGTGGTAACTTATATTAAATTAGATAAATGCAAACTTATATTTAATTAGGTAATTGCTAACATATTTTAATGAGATAATTGTTATTACAGAAATATGAATGGTACATTGAGTGATACCGTTCATGCTACAGATCTATGGAATTTCAAGTACGACGTATAAGATTTTAAAAGATCAACTGATAAAATGAGGATCACTATCATTTAAAAATATATTCTACTGCATTTATGTTTCTATATGCAACAACAAAATCTCAACCGGGAAAAAACATACCACGCGCCACTTACCTGTATTCCAATTGAAAGGAATAAAAATCAGGCCTAAATTTTTTCCAATGCTGGTAGATTCACAGTGTCAACCTATAGAAAATTTACTGACAAATGTTTTTAGAGGGATTACTTTGATTAATTCACTTTTTTCTTTTTGAAAAGCTTGGAGGACTTATAACTAAAATCTCCTTTAAGCATTTGACACTAAGGCATTCATATAACATTACACATTGCGCTCTATTATAGTTAACTAAAATATCTAGTCACCTAACCCTGTAATTTTTTCAATATAGGTAAATTTTTCCACGAGATATTCGAAATTTTTGATGTAACAAAGAACTGCTATTGATCTTTTAGTTGCATATTAAGGTTCAGAGAATTTACAAATTTAAAAATTTTTGTTAATAATAAGAAGATTATTTCTATTCACCTACCTGAACTGGAGATACGAGTAAATTACTCATCGTAAACCTTTTATTTATTTTTTGCATCGTCTTTTATTTATCTCTAGGGTCGAAAGATAAGATACAGAAAATGATAGCAATTAGTCGTAACATCCCGCCATGGATACTGCAAGATACTGAGCATAAGACTTGTTTCTTAGAACAGTAAAAGAACTGTCTTGTTTAGATCAGCGTGTGCTTATGTGCTTCTTCTGTGGACTTTATGAAGACGGCATGGGGACTTCGGTATTGAAACAAGAATGGGCCAAACGGCTCGTTCCTATTGCCTTATTCTATTCTATTTTTCTCTATTCAATTGCTCTGCTTAGAATTTGGTGCTAAGAAATAAGTTGTTGATGACATTTCTTGGTTGTAAGATCTTATTCTTAAATACCAGTGTTGAAAATAATTATTTCATATCTAGACAAACTCCGGTCAGTGAGAAAAGGAAGAACGAAGTCGTGAATATAGCCAACAGATATCAAGCACTGTATAGTATGTTCTTCTTATGATAAAAATTTGAGTTATTGTAGCAAGTCGCTATGACGAATCATTACGTCTGTAAATAATGCACCCCTTTTATTTTGCTACACACGCGTGATGCGTACAATTGCGAAATACTTTATCTCTATGAGAAAATTCAGCTTCTTTTCATAGACTCCCAAAAATATTGACATGCTTTTAAGTCAAACTACATTTCTTTCTATTCAACAAGTATTGAGTCTAAATTTTTTGAAGTCGAAGTGTTTCAGAGGCCGAGTTAGAAGGTTGTGGTGCCGGACTCCAAGAGACGTAGATGGTTACAAAACAAAATGAAAATTCGAACGCTAGAGAAAGTGTTATGTTAAACTAGTAGATCCACGTGAAAATTCACGTGTTTTTTATTGCATTTTTTCGTTTGATTTGTTAGTGGACGCGGACTTTGCGAATAAGTTTTCACATTAAAGGATGTGTCTTTGGTATTCACTATACAATGCTTATAATACATGTATACCCTACCGAATTTCTTCCTATCTAAATCCTAAGGAGCGTCACAGAGAGACGGACCAAGCAAGCAAGCAACAAACTGTGTATTATCATATAGTGGAATAAACATGCAGAGTAGCGTGTTTTGTAGAACACATTCACTGATAAACTTGATTTATGACACACAAACTCAGATTAAGGCACACTTACGTTTATAAGATGCGGCAATGTGCCACTGATAAGCTACGTGTTTTATTCAACAGATATTTTTAAAACTGACGAATAAAACAGAATATTTACTGCTGAACATTGATCAGATATGAGCACTAGTAACTATGAAGTTGGGGTAAGTTTTATTAGTATTTGAATTTGATACTATTTATTTAAAGTGATGTGTTCGGTGCTGTTACCAGTGCCTGAAAAAAATATTTGCTGCACAATTTATGTAAGTTGTACAATACAATTATCGAGTTAACAAACTGAAGCTTTAAATTCTTATTGAGATTTTTTAAATTCTTGTTTATTAAGCTTTGAATTGCTAATGCTAACATCTTGAGACTAGTTATGAAGCTCCCAGTAACTGTTCCCACCTGTGTAGTGACTTGAGGTAGAACCTCGTACGGATGAGCTGGAGCAGCACAAACACAGGCCACAGTAAAGTAAAGGCTGCTAACCACTCAACGAGAGTGCAAATATACTATGGATGTAAGATTTATGTATATTTCATGTTAATTCCTTTCAATCTGTTCTCAAATACGAACCAACGAACAGTCAAGTAATTTACGCAATGCATCGTTTGTGTCCACGAATTTTCCAGTGTTCCCTGGACTGTCCCGTGTGCCTGGAGCCCTACGACCTGCAGACGCGGTTGCCCAAGATGATGAGTTGCCTCCACACTACCTGCCTCTCCTGCATCCTGCTCATGATTGAGGCTAAAAACCCTGAAGTTCGGCAATACACACCAATTATCACATAATTTCAGTCGTAGATTTCAGAAGTTTAATAATATGCCTGGCTGTGACATAATACTTGTAGAAATATGGCACTCAAAATTTTCAGCAACGTAGTCCATGTAGACTGACCTTTCCTTTTAGATCAGGAGGATAGCCAATTATTGGGATGAGGTAATTTTGAAATATTCAACGTACATTTCAAAAATTTCAGACCATAGACATTGAATCACAAGTGTGTATGAATTCAATTCCAAATTCAGTATATTGTGTGGGATGCACATTATTTCTCTTGAGGTCAAGAGAAAAGCCAATATTTGGATTACTCGTTCATGGAATGGAACTAGTTGTTCGGCCGAAAGCTGGGCCTTGGGAAACTTGTTTCTAAAATTAGAAAGTGAATTGGTTCAAAAATTATTAATAACTAAGAATGGGAACACTATCTTTGTTTCTTTTTTTGAAAATACACGTTTTTTCTAATTATTCACATTAAAGAAAAAAGAAAAAAAGAGATAAAATAAATCTCGCTTACTAACTATCTCAATGAATAAAGAAGACACTTATTCTTGATCTCAATCCCATGGTTGCTATGGGGAGGGGTGAAAAATGCCACAGTCATTTATAAATGGCACTGTTTTTGTTTAACATGCCGATACCGATGATAAATTGAATTTTTTGAATTATAACGAAATAAACATTTTTCAGACCACTGCCCGAACGCCCGGCCCCACACCTCCTGTTCGTGCGGCAGCTGCACGAGCGGCGGCACCGACCGAAGTGAGTTGTGTTTCAAACACAAACTCAGGATTATGTAGCATTAACATTATGATAATGTTGTGTTGCAACAGCAGAAGGTCAAGTTCAAAACAGGTTGGATTAAATTAAAATGAGCCGATAGGAACGAGCCTTTTGGTCCATTCTCGGGTCGGTACCCAAGTCCCATGCCGTAATTCTAACTGCCGATGGTCATACACAGGCAGACCACGGTAGCGGACCTCGAATCTGGGTCTTCCCGCATCGCAAGCGGATTTGCTCACCAGTCGACCAAGCTGATGTTATATTCAAAGCCATGAAGTAACGCTACATGCCACAATTTTTTTCTCACGCAATTGAGGATGATGTCAATATTGGCTTAGTATAATTTTCATGTGGAGGTTCTGAGATATTAGCTTAATTATATGAGTTCTAAAAAGGAAATCATCCAATCTATTTGCAGAATAACCAGCGCGTACATGGTCGTACTTCATTCATTTCAAGTTGGGAGTAAGAAATCCATGTTATCAGAGGCAAGAAGAAAATTTACTCCAAAGATGGAGACTGATTCTCGTTATTATCTTTTTTCAGAATGATTTTGCACTGCTTAGTTATACTCGCAAATTTTATTCACGACTGTCTTGTTCTAAAGTTTAGTTGGTTTCTAATTGGGGAGTTTCCCCTGATGGCCGAAAAGGCATACGTTCGAAAACTGAGGACATTTTTTTCTTGCCATCCTGTTTTAGATACCTTTACTCTCACTGTAGTGGACGATGTCAGTGGGCACCAGGCTTCATACTGATTTTTTACTGAAACTAATCAAACTGGTGGCATGATGGTGTACATTGTCACGTCTAGTTTATATTTTATGCTTACACTGGCACCAGTCGAAATAAAAAAATCGTTCGTGAGGAAAAAGTATAACTTCTATTGGAATTGACTGCATCATATCAGATACCAGCCAATTTGTCAATCGAGAAACATTCTCTGTTTAATTTGGATTTTTTTCTAATTTTGACTTAAATAGGTTCTTACACCGTAAGCGTTTAATGCAAATCGAGCAAAAGAATTAACTTGTTAAGTCGGTGTGTATGTAAGATTTGATGGCAACGAACCAAGACTCGATTGCAGCCTTAGAACAGAGTGAAATCATCCAACGATCGAATAATTCAATCAAATAAGTAAAGTAATTGATAATGAACGGAAATCATTATTTGAAAAAAGAACTGAAGCCTGGGATGTCCACCGCAATATCAACCGAAAAATATTCAGCCCCCTTTCCCAGTATTGTATTTTTGGTAACAACGTTTTCAATGTCTCTGACAGTTCACATCCCCTGCGGCGGAGCAGCAAGCGCAGGCACGAAGGCTGATGGCAGAGTTCCAAACGATTATTTCCAGCAGGTTCTCTAACCCCAGCGGCAGTACGGCAACCCACTCCCAACCTGCGAAAAGGGTTAGAATCGACACCTTCCCGAGACAGCAGACAGTGCCCTACCTAAGAATAGCCTATGTGCAGGTGTTAGTGGCTCAGCAGTGGCTTGTTGACTGTAAAACCACAACTAAACTGGTCCACAGAACTGTTTGGTGCCAGACTCAACAAATGATGAAAACCCCTGAAGTATCAAACAGACAGTGCTTTCTTTACTCAGACAATACTTCCTTTTCTAGATACATGATACTTAGAAACTTGGGTTACATTAATTAGGGCGTGGTACTAGTCGGGCATACGGTTATATTGATCACTGGCAGGATAAATTTCAGTTGCCCGCAGCCCTCGTTAGCCTGAATAAGTTCCTCTCTCAGATGTTACGTGTAACCTCCTTAGAAATACCCGAAAAACTTCCATCTTCATGACCGTGTTTTAATTTTAGAGCTTCTGCATTTTTGTGCTTCAAAGCTTGAGTTTCAAAACTTGCTTAGCAACCACACACAAGTACATAGTTATTGATTACATGGTTACATCCAAGTCAGATACCATATTATCAAATTCAGAACCAAGAGTGTCACCGTGTACGCGTATGGGTGGCGAGGCATATTTTTTTCTTAATTCACAATCAGCTATTCCCTTGCATTCAATAATAGCAAACATTTTCAGTATTTTGTATCTCTAAAGCTTACAAGGAGGGAGACAAACTTCTCAGGGCTCAACCTCTGAAGCTGATGGATGAAAGGGAAGCCATGTGATGTAATTAAAGGGACTAGAAATCATAAAATGTTGCGTCAAATTTTGTCACATATCCAGAATTGTACGGAAATGAAACGCCTGTGCTTAAAATTGTTAACATCTTTGGAAAAAATCATTTATCAATGTTTTGATCTTTACGGTGTCAACCAGCATAGGTTATAGCGGATTTTCTATAGGATTATTAGTTATTGATTTGTTTAGCAATAAAAAATACGAGGATGCTATGTGCGAGACACGTCACAAGAACTTGGGCTAAAAGATCTTCCGACAGAACATTGCTTTTGACAACAGAAATGTTTTATGTGTCAGTATATGAGATAGAAACCCTTGGATTTATTAACTATTACCATTTGCGTATTTTCTTTTGGTCAAAACTTGACTATATGATTTATACTTTAGGGCTCATTCTTTTTTCCTCACCTACCTAGGGGGAAGAGGTGTGAGACGCAACCAGAGCTACTCACACGTTAGTTAGAGTTGATTCTGAGCTTAGCAAAACAATTTATAAAGGAGATCCAAGTGCTGGAAGTAAACAGGTCCTGAGCTTCACCGCAAGGATAAAAAGACCTCGGGAGGGAACTCGAATGCCTCTTTTCTATTGAAATACCTTTAGTTCAACCTGCCACCATCTTGGATATGAGCAAAGTACCAATGTCCATTATGTACAACACGAGGAAGCGTTTGAGTAAACGTAGTGCCTGGGTGGAGCGATGTGAGTGGAGACTGACCACGATTCTTCGAATTCTAGGTTCATTGTTGGTTTTAATTTAACAGATTCCATTTGCATTTGTTCCAGACATAGTTGCTAGCTAGGTTAATAAATTTTTGTTTTAGGGTACCAATTCGTCTGCAATGGGGAGGCTTCGGTCGTTAGGAGGTGGTGCACCGACGGCCTCAGGACAGAAGCAAGACCTGCCCAATGCTCCTCCACCCACCAAGCAGCTACCAAAAGGCGTGACGTTTTCATGTCCCATGTGCAGGACTCAAATCCGCTCCGATGTTGTACAAACTAACAGGTTAAATGACTTTCAAAACAGATAGAGTAAAGATGTAGTTCCAACAACGCCATGTAATAGATTCAACAACTAGTTTTGACAAAGTGCTTGAAACGGTTCTTTCCGAGTGAATGCTTGCTACTATTCTCAAAAATAAATATATAAATATTTAATAAGTAATTTATTGAGATCTCTTATGCCAACTCTCACATGGAATAAAAAATGGTGTTGGTGCGAAAATGGTTATTTTCCCGCTGTGGTCGCTCATTTAATGTTTACCTTCAAATATTAGTGGCGGGTTTCTCAAGAGCTCTGAACAAATTAGAACATTGTTTCTTTCATTTTATTTTTTTCACCTGATGTTTTTAATTTTACAGAATAGCGCAACAGCTCCAGGAGTGTACAAAACTGTAGGTCCCATTAAGCAGCAAATACTTTCTGTTCATCAATGTTTTCTTTAAAAATACTGAATCACTTTTAGCTTCATTAGGCTTACAGGCGGTGATGTACTCCTTGAGTCGTACAGGGTTTAAAAAACACATGAACACGAGATGACATAATTCTTAGGCTTCACAAAAAATGCCTGAAATTTAACTAGTTGAATAGTTGGGAAATGAAAACTCCTATGTAATCAATAAAACACTTAACAAATACTTAATATAGAAAACCATTTACCTGTTTATTTCATAGTTCTGCTTCAAGTGAATGCTATTTCTTTTCCAGGTATGTCATCGCACATATTGAAGACGTCATAAAGATGAAGAGGTTGACTATGAAACTAAATTCACCTGTTCAGGGTGAACTTAACACCAAAATGACGGCCAAAATCTCGCTGTCCACGAGTCTCGGTGCACACATCCAGGATTTAAACCGACAGAGCAAAGATTTCTGGTGTGTTGAGTGCCAAGTACCTACTGATGAGAAAAAATGTATCAACCACGAAAAAGTGCCGTTAAAGGAGGTGAGTTAGGTTAATTAAGATTATCCAAATACACAGAGACTTGTATTTTACTCTGGGTTGAGCAAACATCGCTGCTCTCTTGTGTATTGTGTTTGATGGTCAGTCGATCTCACGTTTCGACTTCATGATAACTGTAAAGTATCTTATCACGTAATCTTGATGAGCTAGTTTTGTAGCTGGAAGAAAATTTTCAATATATCGTGATTTTTTGCAGTGGAACCAGACCCAGTGCAGGATACTGCTAGAACAGATAAACCAGGTGGAAAAGGGGGTGACCGCGCAGCTGGAAACTTCGCGAGGTCTTGAGAAGGAACTTCGAACTATCTTCACCACCACACGCACGCTACTGGGGTGAGCACACTCTTTACTTGCTGTCTCTTTCTGGCGTTGATTCTACAGATTCATTTTGCCACACCCTGTTGTTCATTCAAATAGTCCTGCATGGAATGTTGATCCCAATTCCACAGAAGTAGTGGCTGTTACTGAATACAACCTACGTACTGCAAATGGATGGATATAGATGTGTATAATTTTTAGTTAGCTAGACGACATATTTGACTAAATTAGAGGTTAAATTTAGTGTATTGAAGTTTTCGATCCATATATCAAGCACAAGAATTACATTATGTTCCTTTCATTATTTGAAAGTTTTCTGGAACGCTGGCTGCAACTGCTGCTACAGAATGCTGCTCACGAGCCTCATTTTATAAGCAACTAATATGAATTGTACTTCTGTTCTTAAATAGACAAATACAAAATATGTGTTAGCGCGCGCAGTCGTCACTCATCTCAACTCTTCTAAGAAAAGTTCAAATGAATTTGATTTCATTACTGTTAGAATCAGCAAGCGGCTTTTTCAGTGTGGTAGAAATGATATGGATGGATTAATATTTCTTGCCCTTATTCCTAGGAAGGCGCAGTCGCAAAACAAAGAGTGGAATCGCATTAAAGGGCGTTTGGAAAAACAGAAGCGGGAATGTGAATCTCACAACCAACCCGCTGTTGCTTCCTCTACTAGTGGTTCTTCACTAGACGGTGTCATCAAAGCCAACAGAGTTGCGGCACTCAAATTTCAAGAAGAGGTAAATTATTCTCAAAATTTCAAGATTAGAGAACCTAATTCAAATCTAGGAAGTGCATGTTCTCAAAATAGTTTATTTTCGATAGTATGCGATACCATTCTACCAACACTGGTACACATGCATCTTTTCCGAAACTCGAACACTCGTGGACTGTAGTGTATACCGAAATAATTTTGCTGGAGAATTAATGATCCAATTTATCAATTTATTTACCAATCAATAGAGCAACGTCATGACGAGGAGTTGTCTTGTAGCAGTGTCGTGAAAGGAAAACGAGGATTCTCGCACATGGGAACAATGCTCATACAACAAAATGAAATGAAGAAAATTTATTTTCGGTATAATATACAGGGTGACCACAATTTTTTTTCACTTTTTGAATGGCTGTAAATCAATAACTATTGTGAGTAGAAGGACGAAACAACTCACAGATTGACTGTAAGTGAGGTAACAATCCGGAAAACTCTTCAAAAAATGAAAACAAGGTGGAAACGTTCACAACAGCAATAAAGGTCATTCTGGTCGCTGAAAAACCATCTTTGATTGACAAACATAACTTCGAAACAAGCACACTAGCACGATGCTCCGTGTAACTCACCAGTAAAAACAAGCAACCTGACTCCACTCGAGCCTCACGCACTCGAATCAGTTATGCCTCATCCAAGGAAAGCACAGACAATAAAACCTGAGAGATCTCAGCTTGTTCTTCTTTCTGACGACATCCATGACATCCATGTTGCCATCACAAATTTCTCATTATGCCACACTAACCGTTCAAAATGTACTCTATGACGGAGATTTTCTAAGTCCTGGTGTTATTATGATTTTGAACTTAAATAATGCACCTATTAGGAATCCTTGGTAGGCTGTTGTTGAGTGCGGTCAGAGTAGCTTGTCGCATCAGTTGGGTTGAACAAAGACAATGTCAGCAGGCTTATCACTGGGGCTAAGTGAGGCCAGGGAAAGAAGGCCTATCCCTGGGGTTGCAGTTGACCAGGGTGAATAAGCCTGTCGCTGGGGTTGTGTTAGGTTAAGAAAGTGAGGCCTATCACTGGGGTTGTGTTAGGTCCAGAAAGTGAGGCCTATCACTGGAGTTCAGTGGAGCTAGAGAAAGTATATAGATCCATTATTGGGGTGGCTGCTCCCTGCGGAAAATTGGAGTTGGTCAAGTTCTCTCTACGTAGTACGCTCAATATTGACCATTCGCTATTTTTTTATTCATGCTACCTTGCAGATGAAACAGCTGGACTGCATACGAAACGATTTATCCAAGATGGAAAACGAAGGCTTAGCTCAGGGAGACTGTATCTTGTGGAGTAACGGCAACAAACTCTACTTGAAAAACGGCACAAGCACTTTCACCATAGTTACAGAAGACAGTGACTATGCTGCGTAAAGTCTTTCCTAATCTACTCGTATTCATGCAACGCTTAAAATAATTATTACCACCTGCATGACTCGTCTCATTATTCAAGAGTTTTCTTTGACCGATAGCTCAGAAAACTTCAAGCTTAATTCAATTTCGTAGTAGGTAGTACTCTAACCATTGAAAAATTATTTCTAATTGTTGTAAGTCTCATTTGTTTTATTTTTACGATAAACACTTGGAAAAGTTTTCTTTTTGAAATTCATTCAGATTTTCATGGAAACTAACCACCATTCTCAACAGCGGAACGTCTTAATTTCACTTGAATCTATTGGGAATCTTATCCCTACTCGCGAGATAGAAACATTGGTGTCATAAAAATTATAAATCTCATACAACAAACCACCTTACATCGAGTAAGAATTAAACAGTATGGTATTCCCACCCATTCTTATTTCCCTAGCAGACTCAAATTTCAATGTGGTAAGATAACAATGAACCATAGAGGAAAGGAAATATAGTTTACTCCGAGCAAGTTACATATTCCCCATGTTGCAAATTGTCGAACTTAACAATAAAAATGCTTCATGATTACGCATAAGTTACACTAGATGATAAAAAAAATATTAATTAAATAATAACCTTCACAATCGTACATGAATAAACACTGAATTTTATAGGTATAAAATATTTGTGTTCGGCGACGATACAGCGATTGGAAACCTTGAATATGAATGTGTATAAGATGTACGTATTGTTTTAGTGAAAATAACTCAGGTATCCTAAAATGATTCCGGCAAACTCAAACATTTTTATCAGCGTGAGAGCTCTCCATGCAGGTAACCTTTCATCAATAATTGTAACATTATTAAAATTGACCTTTAATAGATCGAAGATATACTGCAGCCCATGGAAGTGCTTGGGTACATCAGAGCGACGGTCACAGGACAATCAAAATGCCATTAGGATGTGAATGACAGGTTGACTCAGAGTATATATAACAGCTGTGAGACACGCGCGTTCAGTTGTACGTTGCGTGTTGAGTAGTAAGGCAAGCAGGTGCGTCATGATGAGCCGGTGCAGGTCACTCTCAGTGCTGGTGGTGGCCATAGTTTGTAGCTCAGTTGCAGGGCTAACTCCTGCTGCACATGAAGATGGATTTGTTGTTACTGTACCTGACACTGCAAAAATCAACCGTGAGCAGCTCAAGTCGTTGTCGGCAGACAAGTTGTTGTCCCTGTGGTTCATCTTTGTGTTGAACGGACCTACCAAAATCACTGGTAAGTGTATAGACCATCACCCACGGGGCGTAATGAAAATAAGACTATATCTGCAATGCTGCTGGAGTTAATTCCCCTAGTTGTAACATTAACTTGCATGCAGGTGCATGAGACTATTTATAATTAATCCAACTTAGGAAAGATTATAAGAAAACTTAGCGTTTTCTTGACTTTGCTCTAAGGAATAAGGTGGTAATGACCATCCAGTAATAACTGAATA
This sequence comes from Trinorchestia longiramus, assembly GCA_006783055.1. Lineage (NCBI taxonomy): Eukaryota > Metazoa > Arthropoda > Malacostraca > Amphipoda > Talitridae > Trinorchestia > Trinorchestia longiramus. The sequence goes on from VCRD01001235.1 coordinate 75,153, forward strand.
CAGAATCGACCGTACAGTGGATCAGTAGTATGTATCATATGCAAATGATCTATGCCCTAACCAATAGCTAATTTTATTTCCCCCATGGTCAAAATATTCCTTTTCAATGAATATTTACCAGAACGAAGGTTTACCTAAATACGGTTTGTGTGAGCTAAAGTTTACCTGAACTTAACACCTTATAATAATATTTTGCATTCTCCTAATCCTTGGAACATTTTGAAACTAACATAGCAATCATAGAATTAAAATATTAGTCGTACCTCAAATACAGAGCCTTCGGTCACTGTGCAACTAAGAGGCATCAGAATTTGCATAGTTTTAAGAAAATATGTATTTTGTGTACTCTAAAATTGTGGGGAAAAATTATTAACCGAGAAAATACTAGTAAAATTAATCGTACCTCAAAAGATTTTTTGGGGGTTTTAACTTCATCATTAGTTGACTATAGAGAGAATTACGCATTTAATATCTGGAAAAGAAACTAGCATTGCAAGTGGAGGTTATTTTGAACTGTGCAGAGGCTGTAACATGTGAAGTGTTCAGTACCTAACCTCAATAATGGAAGTTGCTGTTCACTGCTGGAGCATCACACGGTCCTCACAAGTGATGGAAAGTGATGAGCCCTGCTGAACTCACCTGCAAACATTAATGCATAAACGATATGTTTAACACGTTGCCTCCGATTGCCTGATTGGTGTAAAACTTCACTTTGTATGCATAGTCACTAGAAGGATCTGAAAAAATTACAAAACCTAACCTAAGTGGTACACATACGTACCACTTCGGAGTCAACGTGTTAATGGTCCGCCTTCTTGTGAAGTTTCATTTCAGGGTTGCGTTGACAGATGTTGACTGTGTAAGCATCCCTAGCGAGTTATTTACTTCCTTGAATGTGACGAGCAAAATTTGTGCATTGTTGTCGGTGGTGATGTGGTAAGTGGCGGCCAGTCCATTATCTCCTGAATTTATTGTATTATTATGTGAATAAATAATCACAACCATGCGAGTGCGTTTATATTCAGTAGTTTAATTCATTTCTGTTTGAAATATGTTGCAGTACTTGCTTTGTGGGATACTGTAGTCACATACTAAGCTTATCATATCTGAGCTTTCCCTGTCATTAAGCTTTCTTGATGGATACTCTCTTGATGGACTTGTTTTTCATCACAACATCCCAACAAACTCTACTACTTTATCAGTTTTAAAGAGCAAGTCGATTTTTTATTCACCCCTGTTTTGTTGAATGTGTCCACATATTCCCCGACCAGTTCTTGACATGATGCTTTTTACAACACTGTGTAATGCTTCTTATCAGCTTATAGTCAGCAATGCAATTTTGCTTTATTTGTAAGTTTTGCTGAAGGCTGCTATTTTCAAAACTGTCTTTAAATAAGTTAGCTACAAATTTCTCGCAGCTCAGTGTTGTAAAAGATGAAAATTAGAACTAACTTTCTTCTCCAATTTTTTGTACGAATTTAAAATCGGTTAATTTTACAAACGTTATTGACTTAAGACTGAAGAACTGTAAGTCAATTCACGCATGGGCGGAACTTTATTTTTTCAGCAACGTTATTTAAGTTCAGGTTGAAAGGCAAAAGAATTCTGCTCTTGACCTTACTATGAAAGGCCTGCAAAAGGTCGAGCCCGACCTATTACATGCGCTGAATCTTGAACGCTGCTGAAATAATTAGAGGTACACGATGCTGTACAT
>VCRD01001235.1:76947-119136 GCA_006783055.1 Trinorchestia longiramus
CGTTAGAGGTACACGATGCTGTACGTTAGAGGTACACGATGCTGTACGTTAGAGGTACACGATGCTGTACGTTAGAGGTACACGATGCTGTACGTTAGAGGTACACGATGCTGTACGTTAGAGGTACACGATGCTGTGTAAGCGTGACACTGCTGCACCGACAGCCTCGGTGGGGAGTAAACAGGAAAAACTGCACGTTCGTCCTCTGCTTATGAAGACAGATTTTATCCGTACAATATTCAATACTCCACTAACTTGTTCATCGCGGGTAGACTCAGTCTAATGCAAAATTTAGGCCTCTGATTCACAGAGTTTCATTTAGTGTCGCGTTTTCCTACACTGGCGTCACGCTCACTGTGTCTGTCTAGTTCATGTGGTCCCAAATGCACTCATTTATTCAGATTCTAAAGTGACGCAAAGTGAAGCTTTTCCATTCTCTTGGATGTGAAACTTGTTCGTGCCGAGCAGGACGAATAGGATAACCGTACTTTGAAACATAGCCAATTCGTAACTATACAAAAATAAGTAAACGACTTTCCTTGAAGTTCCATCTGTAGGTGATGTTCGTCTGTGACTTGGAAAACTTGGATTTAGCAATTGAATAGTTAGTCATAAACTTACTGTGATTACAGCCATCATTCCGTACGTGTAACATGTTTTATTGGTCACTACGTACTAATATTCATGACCTCATGATACGGTCTACTGTACAGAATAGAATAGAATGAGGCTATAGGAACGAACCTTCTGGCCCATTCTTGGGTCGGATAATTACTTCGATAATTATTCGGTTGTTTACCCAAGTCCCATGCCGTATTTCTAGCCGCGTCAACCATGTCGGCAGTGGGATTCGAACCCGGGTCTTCCCGCTCGAAAGCAGATTGTAACATTATTTGTAACAACAAATTAATTTGTTTTTGATTGTAATTAATTAATTAAGTTCAACACTGAACTTAATAATTCATATTATTCGATGTTTCATGCAATGCATGTTGGATTAATGACACCAATTTGTCTGACAATGTCATTTACATCACGAATATATTATGTCTATTAGTTACCATATATGTGCCAGTATGAAAGGGAAATCCTCTTTACTAGATGCCCATTTCTTAGCAAGATTAGTGCAATATTTTACGCGTAATTGTCACTAGGTAAATAGACTTGATGTCAAGGGCTACGTTCATAATTATTGATTACTCAAAAGCAGCACTTAGTTCTGTAATTGAGGTAATAGAGGCTTCTGAGACCCGAGATTTGGAAGCGCCCTTGATGGCCGTCCAGCTGCCCCCCGGCATGCGGAAGACCAATGCTGGTGAAGACCGAGGTCTGTGGTGCGCCTGCCCGTGAGGACCAGGTCTCTGGCACACCTGCCCGTCAGCATCAGGTCTCTGGTGCACCTGCCCGTCAGCACCAGGTCTCTGGTGCACCTGCCCGTCAGCACCAGGTCTCTGGCGCACCTGCCCGTCAGCATCAGGTCTCTGGTGCACCTGCCCGTGAGCACCAGGTCTCTGGTGCACCTGCCCGTGAGCACCAGGTCTCTGGTGCACCTGCCCGTGAGCACCAGATCTCTGGTGCACCTGCCCGTGAGCACCAGATCTCTGGTGCACCTGCCCGTGGGCACCAGGTCTCTGGTGCACCTGCCCGTGGGCACCAGGTCTCTGGTGCACCTGCCCGTGGGCACCAGGTCTCTGGTGCACCTGCCCGTAGCACCAGGTGCAGCTGTCCGCTACTGTGACCACAGATTTGCCGCGTTCGTCGTGCAAACATTTCATTATTCATATAAAATTATTTTCAAAGTCCTGAGGTGTACATGGTTATTTCGTGCAACGAATATCTTATTTTTTATGGAAATTTTCTCAAAATTAAATGATCAAGAAAAATAATAATTACTATGTCTTGGTTTTTCTAAATACTCGATAATGGAAGACTCCTAGTAAAACATTCAAAATGCTTTTCTGTAAGTTTACAATGTGCATGCGGAGTTGCACAAAATTGAAATAACTTTTAGTGATTCAACTGATTTTAAATTAAACTTAATTCATTTCATATACGTTCACTTCGCAGTAATTTTCTATTCCTTAATAATCCTTGTTCGAAATAATGAAAACGAATTCATTGATTATGTTCTATATTTTGGTTTCTGGTGATGGTGTGTGAACTATTTCGCGTCAGGTGAGGATGATTTAATATTTATTGTGAATTAATGCTTCTTGTCAATTGAAGTCTAGTGCATGTTAGAACTAGTCTATATGACAAAATATTGTTCATCTGTCGAACAGTTGTTTGCAACCTTTTAAAATATCGGCTCTAATCCGTTGCAAATATTTATCACTTTTAACAAGACGATGTTACTGCTCACAGCACCCAAGATGTCAGGACATGACCAAAATAAGCTTGCATGTTACAGTACAATGGAACCAGGACGACATAACTGTTACAAATGTAACAGGAGTTCCTTCGTATCTGCATGGATTGTAGGTCTAACAACATCATTCTGGGTGTTCTACACGAATTTCCGGGCGTACAAATAGCCAGACACATAAATTTTCTACTCAACTACACATAATTTCATCTTCAGCAGTGCCTGATTTCTAGATAAAATCTCCACGTTCCAGTAATTTCAAGACGTACTTGGTACGGCAAAGAAAGGCACAAAAGTGTTATACACCAATTGCAAGACGTACTCAAGCAAGACATGAACTAGTTTTCTACGTAGGACACACAATGCGTCCAGGAATGCGAGCGGAAATGACAAAGATTGTCGTAGACGCATGTGCTCATTGCTTCTCTGGAAGTTCCGTTGTGTTCATGAGTCATGGAACGCCTGTTGAAAGTTGTATAGTTCACACTGGTTACTCATAGATGCTTCATCCTAAGCCTCATCCTGCAGTAAATTTCTAATGCTCTAAATATTCATGTGAGGAACTATACTTGCACATTGGTGAAATCGTGTTTTTTTGTATTCATAATAACACGTAAAAATAATTTGTCGTATATGATTTGGCTGAATAATAGTGAGCTACGATTTGCTATTTCTGTGTTTATTTTGCTATAGTATAATTAGTACCTCTTCCTCATCTTATTATCCGCCTTCATTATCAAATTTGATTTAGAGATGTACAGTAAGAGTATGTTTTTGCCAATGCCTTTACTTTGATCCATTGTTAGTTTCACTCACACAAGCTTGTATTCCAACGTAGAAGTTTTTATCCACTGAACCTATTCGTATAAGTTCTTATTTACTGTTTCTTTTTCATATTATTGCATATAATTATTCTCCTATTCTATTTAGTTTTATTGCAAAAATTGTTAGTAAATATTTTCTTATGAGAAAAACTTTGGAGTGTTTCATGAATGAATATCAGTATTATAATTGTCATTTTGTCCAGTCTTCATTCACATCGAAGAATGTCACCGCCACCGCACATGTAAATACTGTCTTCAAAGTGATGCATTTATTCACACTAGTAGGTTTACAGAAGCAGCGATTTTAACGCACCAACTTGAGTTTTAGATCAGTTACACGCACATGCAGACACAACCTTAACACGTTGACTCCGATTGCCTGACTGGTGTAAATCTTCACTTTGTACGCACAGTCACTAGAAGGATCTAAAAAAATTACAGAACCTAACCTAAGTGGTACACATACGTACCACTTTGGAGTCAACGTGTTAAATCGGGTTAAGAGACATGAATGAAATAGAATGAAACCCATGCCATAACTGAAATGAAAACCATACCATAACTGAAATAAAGGCATTTTTGGAAAACAAATATGATGAACAAGATCTGGAAGACTAACTATTTTTGAATATAATTTTTTGTTATTTGGTTTTGTTTCTCGCGACACTCTAATTTTGTGGTAGAGTTTTTCGTTGCAAATAATTGAGCTTCTGTAAGCTTCAATTTTGTGTATTCAGCTTGTACATGTATACGGTCGTTTGCTTCATCGCAGCTGTTGCGGTTATTGCGTTGTGAAATTCAAAACCAGTAAATGGTTATAAAGAGAAGCAATTAACAAAGTGATTTCCACGTATGTAACTGGTATCCTCGACTAACTCGTGTATAGGTATAACGTTGGGAAGTATAGGTAGTATAATAAATTTACTAAAAAGGTTTTTGCCCATTTTCTGTCGTATGGAATTCGACAGTCCTAAGGTGGTATAGAGTTCAAATTTGGTTTTAAGATTTTTTATACGAATTTTACTAATTTTTTATCTCTGCTCGCATCGCCAAAGCTCATGGTGACTAATTATTGAACTGCTTCTAAGTCCTCCGAGTGTTGTTGCAATATTGCATGACTATCAAGGTAAAACTGTATGTTTGTCTACTAGTAATGCCATTCGAGCTTCTTATTACATTGATCTTGAAGGTAATTATATTTTCTGCTCTTAATATTCAAACCTAACAGGTACTCACATTTTCCACTCGGAGTACCCAAGCCTGACAACACAGTCACAGTACCAGTTAAATTTCAAATGAAGTGGTTTCAAACTCTCTCATATTTACATTTGGACAGCGGTTGGTGACTGTGGTTGCGAATTCATGTGACATTCTCTCGTTCTCGACATTCTAGTTCACAGCTCCCGACCTTGCCCTTACTTCAATGATGTTCTTTCAGCGCAGTGTTTTGTAGGGCTTCGAAAAATAAGCATAGCGTTATACGACGTACGTGTGGCAAGACAAACGCAGCCGTAACTTTAAATATCAGGCTCAAGGATGCTCAACTTTGAACTCTTCGTCAGTAACGAGAAACAATTTCAACACGGTCGAGGTAGAGATCTCTGACAGATCTACTAGGAAGTCATACGACGCTGGTAGTCTGTGGGTACTGTTTTATGAGGCGATTCAAGTTCAGTGTTTCTCAACCGAGTGAATTAACAGTAACCCATTTGTTCGGATTTAAAATGGGATGAGAGAAAAAAATTATGGTATGTAGGAATGTTCTGACTGATCAGCAATGCAAACAGATTCGTATTGACCGAAGTATTTAATGTTGTACAGTATAAATATTACAGAATGTGGTGCGGTGTACCCTGATTTTTCCCTTCGTGATGAAGAAAGTAGCCAGGTATAGCAAAGGAAATTTCGAAGAAGCCTATTTTCCCCACTCCGGCCCCAGAAACAACTATGGCAGAGAGTCTGTATTTTCTACCTCGAGTTTTGTGGAATTCAAACGTCCAGACGGCGGAGAGATCTCAAGTCCATAGCTCTCAGGGGTACTTTTGTAGAAAATATGCATTGAAAAGATGGTACACGATAATGTTTGAATGCATTTTCTGTGCCAGTGACATTTTTATTAATTAATGTCAGTGGGGGAAAGTAAGATATTTCTAGTAGGAGAAACAAAGGCAAAATAGAGAACCTTTACTTATATAGTGAGCAGATCTGGAAACGTTGATAGTTTGCACTATTTTACCCATTCACTGTTGTATGCTGACACTAGTTAACTTCTGAGATCCTACAGACTCGGACTTCAGGTATGAGTTTACCTTTGGTACAATTTTTTAATGATAGTGTACAGAAATCTTCACGATTTTGTAATGAAAAGCAAAAAAACTGTTTTTAGGTGAATTTAAAGTAACTTATTTGTAATAATTATTTCGGTGTTTATTTTGAAAGTTCTTCAACGACGGTCCTAGTCTAAAAGGTGTAGAATACACACAAAACTATTTCCAAAATGTGTACGGTAAACAGTTAAGTATTTTGATATTCTTGAGAAAATATTAAATTTTAAAGCTATTTTCAACTTTGCTGCGTATGATTATGCGCGAAGTGTGTTGCTTAAGAAGCGCATTATAATATTGATTTGAGTTATATGCTGAATGTATATTGAGTTGCAGTTAAAAAATTAAAATGACCTTGTTTATCATGCAGATAGATGCGGCTTAGTTTTAATGCCCATGTAGCGCGTCTGTTTAGTCGCACAAAATAGACACAAATATTTTTCGCCGTCGGCAGCCTACGACCAGGCGTCGCACTGACGTATGCGATACACTTTCCGCATCATTTTTTTCTTGGACGTTCTGCTCATTAGGAGCCATTCTGCGTCAGGGTCTCGGATTACTGCATAGGAGCCCCGCCCTCGTGTGGTGGTGCTGTTTTTACTAACATGACCACCGTTTGTTTCCAGGAAGCGATGTGAATCATTGCGACCTGCTAGCGCATATCTTGTTGGAACGACGGAGCCATCTTGTTCTCACTCCTTGAGTAACTTCGAGGTCGACCTGCGTAAGACTGATGGATGAGTAACACTCCCTTCTCATCAATCGGATTCCGGGAAAGACGTGACAAATTTTTATTTTTTAACTGTCCATTTATGGAAGTGTTGGACGAATGCGGGGCCATTTATGTTTTCTGGTCTTTGATGCAGCGCATTTGTATTTCCAGTTGTGAGTTGTGCTACGGTTTCTGACCAAACTGATATAAAATTACACGTCTTTTATAAAAACCATGTTGCAAACGTTTTTTCTCAACAACCATGATACCATTTCATTCTAGCAGTTGAAACTTTTGCTCTTTTTTCTTTAAAGATCTACGTCCTCGTTTATAATTGTTGGATGTAGTCGGCTTTCAAAATGCGTTATTATATTATATTGTTAGCATTCAACATGCACACTCCGGTGCCAAAACTTTTTTAGTGAGTTATCGTACAAGTTTTTTGCAATGTTCATTTCTGGAACGTCACTGATTGAACACTTGCAAACAATTTACACTGGAAAGAGTCTGCTGTGTTCGTGATGACCTTAGTTTGTGTGTTTATCGTTAATTTTAACACATGCAAATACATTCATCTACCATGAAAATATCCTTGAACTGTTACATTGTCTCTATTTTTTTAATGCTCGTATGTGTTGAATCTTGGGCGCAATCATGACGGTCTTGTTGGCTCCGTAATTCAATTCATGTTTCTGTTGTGACATCCATGCTATGACACACATTGGTCTTCTTTTTTGCACGACGGCTAGATGACCTAACAGCCTTGCAAGATGCCCTTTCCTCAAGATTTGCTACATATTTGTTACGACAGTCCTCAGATACTAAAAGACCCTGACTTTCAGGTGAACCTGACCTCTGATTAGACCTTCCCGCTCAAGTCGGACGGCAAAAATTGACCGCATTCTTGACAATATTGCTACCTTGCTTATCTTCCTCAGCACGTGTGAGAATTGTACGTCAAGCTCAGATGACAGCTTTGCCTGTGGCATATTGTGCTGTGAGCTCTAGTCGCTGCTAGACACTTGCCTCAAATTTGGATCTAAAATTCCGAGCCCCACCATTTCATATGAAAAACTAAGTTTTTTTTGCGTACGCATTGAATTTATACTTACGCACACTAAACTGTACGAGCTTACCCATATTTTTTAACATCCTCTTATAAACTTTATTGCTGTGTAGAAATAAGATTTGTTCGCGATGTAAGTTGCTGAGGATAGAAGATATTGCAGCTCAGCAAATGAAGCTTCATCGAATTAAGAAGAATAAACGAGTGTAAAATATTTTCAACTTGGTTCCACCAGTTTAGTTTCAATTTTTTTGGGGGGAGTATATTTCGATATTGCGTTGAAAGCGTCAGAATAATAGAATAGAATCTGAATGTATACCCTTATGAGTAAAATATCTTTTCCAGCCAAAATTCTTCCAGGCAAAAAATTACAAAATTTCCAGGTTGACAAAGAGTTACAAGAACTTAGAAAGAAATAGCTGCTGACTCTTTCTGTACCTCAAAGCTTGTGAAGATACAAACTGTATAATCATTGATGTTTATCAGTTTCATAATTCTACAAATTTTTGTGGTGAACGTAAAGTACAAAACTCGATAATAAAGTTGCATGGTCGGTATTCGCTGATCTGCAGCCGGTGGAAATTTTGATGAGCTTCACTCACATACTTGTTGCACTCTCAGTGTTCGTGATTGAGTTAAGGCGATGTACATGTGTGTGATCAAGGAAAAGGTTGGTTGACCTCGTATTGTCAGTGATTGCCGCGTGGGCGATTGAATGGCAATCATTGCAGGTAACTTGCCAATCAGTGTCAGAGCCTGACTTACTCATGATTGTTAGTGATGTGTTCTTTAGGTCTTGTTATGTTCAAGTTCGTGATTCCATATCCCCAAGCGTGATTTCGACGACTGGGTTTGGTTGAATCGTGATACTATTTACAGCATAAAGGGTGGTGCGTGTACATACTTTCTTGATGCTTGAGGGACAAAACTCTGACAAAAAATTGCAGCTTCCGAAATGTTCTGGCTTTCACTGTAATTTAGGAAAAGTTAGTAGAATATTACGTCAAATTTGTGCCTGAAACTTTACGCGCACATCAACATTTACCATTAATTTACGTTTTGATGTGTAACGAGTAATGGGAATCTAACTCCATGGATATTTTGCTATGGCTGGAAAATTCACAAAATTCAATTTTATTTCATTGTTTTGACAATTTCGAGGCTTAGATTGCACACTTCAGCTTAGGAAGACTCCGGATGTAAAATTAGAAGACAATGACCGATCCCACTCACGGTCACGCACGATCACCGCACAGGTGCAGCGTCACGATCTCAGAACTGATGGAAATCTGAAGGGCGCTTTTGCTTCATTGCCTTGCGTCGGTATGAACTTAAATGCATTCTTAACATTAGACGGGCGTGACCTCATGCAGCTTGTGCACATGCGTAGGTCTGCATAGCCGTGCTGACAAGTTTATGACCTGAGTTCAAGTCTTAACCATGATGTAGCATTTTCCAGCAGCCGCATTTTTTACAAATCATGTTCATTTTATCGTGATGATTAAGTAATAATTTACTAAACGCGTTCCGCGTAATCTCCCTGCACTACTTTCCATTTAAAAGCCATGGTGCATTAAATTTAAACTAGGTAATAGAAGACTATTTTCTCATGTGTTTGGGAACATTTGGGTCGTGGTGTAAAAACGACCAGTTGTCAGAAATTACAAGCCTGGTTCTAGCGAAGTCTGACTCGTCCTCCTTAACGAAACATGGCAGTACGACTCGTCTTATAATAACACGTAATTATATAGGAAGACCTTACTTTTCTTGTGTCTTCTTGGCATCAGTTTACAAAAATGACTGAACAGTGTTACTGCCTAGTCAGCACTGCAACTCACTCACCGAGGACTGTAGAGCTAAAAATGAAGATCAAGACGCAGCTTACCATCGATTTCTGTTTGTAGTATCGCAGCTGGAAAGCGGAGAAAACGAAAAAGTAAAATTAAACAGTTGCAATTTGTACCTGCAAAACCATTACTTATTTTATAAATCATTAATTAACGTGTCTCATGGTGCACTTATTCATAAGAACTGGTATATTCAATAACTGAATTCCATATTAACTTGAATGCATATTGATTGAGCCTCTATTCTTAAGTATTTCAGTTTCAGGTAATACTTCATTTCGTAGGGTAATTCATACCACGAATTAATTTTTAAGTAACATAACCCTTAATTCAGCGGTCGTTACTCGCATTTTAAGGTCACATATTGGTGTTCCAGACCCCAGTTATTTGATCAAGTTGAGAGCATCATTTCCAGCTGTTGTACTTCTTCTTGTGATGACAGAAGGTGGGTGGCAACCTGCCCTGCTGTTTTATTGGGCGTTCTGTAGGCAGGAGCTGTGTGGCCTGACCTTCCCATGCCTCACGCAGTGTGTCTGACGCACGTTCAGGTGTGCCTGACGCACGTTCAGGTGTGCCTGACGTACGTTCAGGTGTGCCTGACGCACGTTCAGGTGTGCCTGACGCACGTTCAGGTGTGCCTGACGCACGTTCAGGTGTGCCTGACGCACGTTCAGGTGTGTCACTTTCAGACGTGCCGGATCCATAGCATAGTTAATTTTATGTTTTACCAGGGCTCATCTCTAAGTTTCTGGGGCATACAAATGTGGATTTACGTGTTCTGAACTATTACAGTCAAATTTTATAGATAAGTAATTTTCAAGAGGAAGTTATCAATTTTGCTAACGGATAATAGGCCCTTAAAATGCCACTAATTACGTATTTTTCTCATAAATTGCTATTAGTTTTATTGAGGTTAATTTGATTTCTAAAATAGGTTTCAATTTAAAAGCTCTCTGCTCTACATGTCAGCTTTGGTTTCTCGCTTTAATAGCCGCCAAAATAGTTGAACTTATTAAACAGCTCCATTCCCATGTGTTTTTGAAAAATGTTCTGTTTGAAGGCAAAAGCGCGTCTTGAAGTATGATATCTCACTGCTAACTTCAAGAATCCCATGAAGTTCATTCGTATTGCAAGATTAGGATTTAAGTTTTGAACTGAATTGAAGATGATCTACTCGATAAAATGTTTCCCTGTTGTTTGTACTTCCCAATTCAATTCTCGAGATCGACTGTCGATAAATTTGTATTATTATTAAAAAAACAATTGTTCTTAACACGTTTGCTGCGATTGCCTAGTCGGTGCAAATCTTTACTTTGTACACATAATCACTAAAAGACTTGGAAAAAATTACAGAACCTAACCTAAGTGACCCACCGGTGGGTCGCATCGCAACAAACGCGTTAAGAATTTTATTGAATTTGCTTCTACACATGTTCTTGCTCCATTATATAGCAGAAGTAATGGGACTATTTTAGCTCATTTGTTTCTACCTCAAGGCATCATTATCGTTGCAATAATTTCCGTGCGAGCTACAAATGTTTTGATAATATTGACGTGCAGCACTGTGAGAGGGGACTGTCATTACTATTATTTATATTAACTTGGGATAAAAATAATATACGGTCATCCGTCGTACATGTATTCCGTTAGCCCTAGACAGGATGCTTCTCGGATACATTTTCAGTTGTTGCTCTGCAGAACTCGCAACACTAAGAACCCAAGCGTCTCTCAGGTCCATTCTCTTCCGTCACTGTTACGGCAAGAAATTTTCATAGCATTTAATGTACTCGGACAGAAATCCTGCAGTCATTTGAAAGCGATTTTGTTCGTGTTTCATGGCAGAACGCAAATTTGTTGTGAATGAAGGACTTGTCGAGTTTTAGTCGAAGTTTCTGCACGAAAACTTTTTCGTTTTGAATAATAAATAAGATGAGAAAGACTGATCTAACTTTTTCAAGATTTTGAGAAATATATTTATATTGCCCACAATTGATCGATACGAGACAATTTTATCCAATTACTTGCATTATTTGGTACTAATGAACTGTTATATATGGGGAAAAATAGGGGAATTCTAATTTAAAATAACGCTATGTTCAATTTCCATATGTCCTAATTTTATTTACTAATCCATGATCAAGAAAATTGTAATTAATGACGTAATTGTGTTCAAAACCAAAACTATGCTTCGAAATATAGAGACTGTTTGAATTCTCAACTATTTGTTTAGTGTTAGCAGTGTGGCAGTAGTGTACGGCCGCCACAATTTCTTTCCCTGTGGCGGAGGGCGGGTGGATGCGTAGTCGTGCTAGGAAGCGGATCACCTTGGCCCCAATACTGCTGCGGCAAGAGTGGAATGAAGTGGAAGACGGGCATGCGACTGAAAAAAGTACGATAGTTGAAGTAGAAATCGTGATCAATAGATCAAGGAAGAGAGAATGGAAGGTAGGAGGTTTGTATCTTCTAGGACAAGGATGCGCTCTGAGAATTTGTGTGAATGAATCTGAGGCTTCGAACTACCAATTCATTTACTTGAAGGTTCCCTGCCTGTACGGCCAAGCTTTGTCTTCTTTTGTTTACGTTCACATATAAATTATAGCAAGAAAGAGTCATGCCAACGTGTATCCATCACAACAATCATTTAATTATTTGTGGTCAAAGTTAATTTGTAATTAGATTTCATCAAGTCCCTCAGAAACCCAGAGGCCAGGAGAGGAAAGTCCTGACTGTCTCAAATTCTTCTGATGGTTCGAATGGGCAGATATAATTTCTGTGTAGGTATTTAGATTGTAAGATACTCGAAGGCCTAACCTCTTTTGTGATTATTATCTCCAGATCTCGTGAGACAGGGAACTGAGAAGCCTTTCCTTTTGTACGTAATATTATTCTCTTGTACAACGGTTATACTCGTGACCTTCTAAGAAACGTTTGTCTATTTTATTCACTTCGACGCAATGTATGGAGGAAATACCTGTTCTTTTAGTTACTTGAAAATTACACACATCTCTGCTGTGTCATACCTGAGATATTTCAGGCGAGTTATATTATCATACGAATTACATACGTTTTACATTCATTTACCAGGCCACAAAGTCACGCAATGTAAGTTCATAAATCATTCGAGTGTTCGTCACTCATTAGTGCGTGATGTTGAACTTGCACAGTTAATGTCGTGCTGCCTTCAAGTGCTGTGCTTCTAGGCACCAAGTTTATAAGACATGATGTTCTTGTCGTGAATTTGAATGTATGGGTCGTGCTGCAGGGCGCTCGTTGTGTAGCTCGAGGTATTTTTTGTAGCAACAGTTTTAATTCGAACCAACATTACATTAAAAATGAAAGGAAAACTTTTAAAAAATGCAAATTATTTATCACACTCGAACCAATAAACAAGGTCTTCTCATTTATGAACTTGGTAATTTATATTTAAAGTTTTTCTTTTGGGGGCTTTAAAATTGATTTATTGACTAACTGGATTTCATTTTAGCAAAGAAAGACTTGTTGATGAGTCAATGACACTTTGCACAATAAATTGCCATTGACCACGAAACTGAAGCAAGCAACGAGGGCGTGGCTGGTCACACGAATCCGTGACTTGCGACTTTACGCTCCCAATGAATACTTAATAGAATCTAAGCGCTCTTGACCACTTAATGATGGTACATTGTATGATTAACGACACAAAATTTTCCTCAAAAGTTTTCGCTTTATTTTTTGGTTTACCATTATCTGATGCCCTGGAAATCAAGGCGTGCTGGATCGTCCACTAAAAGCTCCACGAAAGTGCAAAGAAAAAACTCAAGTAATCACGATATTTTGTTACCACGGTGTTTAGGAAAATAAGAAAATAATTGAATTGATTGCTAATTGTCTTGGCTATTGAAAATTAAATTGATTTCACTTCTATAATCATTTGTTACGCATGTGATCCTGACTTACTGTGCTGAACGAAATTTCTTTTGGAGGTCATCGGAGTTTTATACTTCAGAAAGGCCGCTTTGTTCTCATGAGATCAACGACATCTGAAAGCCAAGCTAGAAATGTAAATGTTTGCCTACAGAAAGATTTAGTTTTGCGACCGACGTAAAGACTCCCTGTAACCCCAAGAGGAGTTTGAGGAGCCCCTAACTAGGGTCAGCTGCGTGACCTTGGCTTACTTTGTTCTTGCTTCGCGGTTACCAACCACCACAGAACGTGACGGTCGCTGGTTGCTACCATCAAATTCTCTTAGCTGTGAAAACCATCGCTTTTTAGAAGTTTTTTAGTTCTTGAAACGAGAATGCCAGTAAACCGATGTAAATGGGTCGACATGCAAAATGTAACCTTACCAAGCAAGTATTTAGTCGTTAGCAAATTAAATGTTCTTATTTTGGCAGTGGATGGCGATGTAAATCGATCGATACTAGTTTATTTTGCTGCAACTTGAGCACTTTTCTTACACGCAATATATTTAGTAAATATACAATGCAGTACGACTAATATTACTGTTGAAATCATTGTAGAAGATAGTAACTATTCATGATATCACCAATGATAAAGTCATCGACTGTAACACACGTAACAAAGTGTGAACACACATACTAAAAACATTGGTACTTTGATGAAGAGACTTGACTAAAAATGAATTTTTTTTAACCTGTTGCACATCCTGAGGGAAGTCGCTGTTCATGAAGAAACCTACGAGATTGAACTCAATTAGTTGTCGATATGGGAAGTAATGAACCCGAGTTTTCCTGGTCCAAGTGAGCTATCTTTCTGTAGACATTTCCTCAGTGAAATACAAGGTTATCGATCAAATACTTCCTTAAAATTTACACTGAGGTGTCGACAAAATGATTATCATCCTTCAATGTGTGGGGGTCAAGTTACGCCGGGGGCTAAAAGCACAAATACTTTTAATTCTAGCCGCATGCGCTAGAAGATGCAACCTCACCATTGCGGTGCTGCAGAGTACGTGAAAACCAAGTGAAATAACTCGTAAAGTTTAGTGGTCACATTTTTCATGTAGTGTCTTGGGTTTCCGGCGTCGTTTGTAAATGTTAATCATTTAAGATCATTGTTTGTTTTGATAGTTAGTGTGTAGTATAGGTTCATTGACAAAATCAGTTTATTTTGATAGCATTGGAATATTAATATAGATTTTAATAGTTTTAAACTCCTGACTTAATTGGTGTTTTAGTTAAACTTGATGTAATCTTACTATAATGTGTGAATATAATTTACTGATGAATATTTGACTTCAGTACAGAGGCAGTTCAAACTATAACGGTTGTGTAGAATTCCTCCCAGAAATATTTTCTCGTCCTCTTTTAAGAAGTATGAGGCTGTATGCTATGAAGTGTTCCCTTGTCTCATCCAATTTGACATAGAATTTGGAGTCCTACTGACAAATACAGGAAATAGATTGTTGCCAGCTGTGATTGTATTCAATTAAATTTTCCACGTTTAAAGTATCACAGCAATTAGGCAATTGAGTTCAGATTTTTACATGTTCAACAGTTCTGTTAGACTAACGAAAATAATCATCAGTGTTATGAGCTAAAATGAAAAGTGTTTGCCCTTCTGTGACGAAATTTAAACGAATGTTGTCGACGAAATCTTTTATGCATTTCCTCATCCGTATATTGGGTAATACATGTATAAAAAATACATTAGTTTCAACATAGAAATTACCATGTACCTGGTATATATGAGTACCATACACCAATGCTCGACACTCTCAAATGAGGCCGGAAGAGAGCCTGCAGTTACTGCCTGTTCTAGATTCTAAAAGCGAAGAATTTTCGAAGTCATTCGAGGTTAACGTAACTGCCTACTTTTTATTTTATTTTGAACAATGCCCACACAAGGTCTTCAGATGCAAAAAACATTTTACTGCTTTCAGAGTTCAAATTTCACAAAAACGTGGCGAGGGAAATCTTACAACCTTGCCCCTGGAATTTCGTCATGAGTAGAAACGTTTATGGCTGGAATACTTGGCCGAGACAATGTACTTAATTAATGTGTAAATGTAAGGTGTTTAAGCTTATGTTAGGCTAACTCCACGTTTCTGGAATGATCTGTTTGGGATCTATACAATACATGGGATATTTTTCAAAATGTATTGTTCTCATTGAAATTCAATAAGCAAAATAAAATTCTGAATTAAATTTAAAGTATTATAATTGCACTTTATTTCGAATTCATGAAGCGCTCAGTGAATGAAGTCTATTCTGCTCGGTGACATGTTTTTTCAGATAAACTTTAAGTAACTAGTATTATTCATTTCTGACTTGCTGTTTCATACTTTTGTCTGACTCTGTGTATGTGTCATGCTTATGTTTAACTTGGTGTATGTCATGTTTGTGTCTGGCAAAAGTGAAGTCTGTGTCATTAAGGAAAGTACGAGTAGATATAATGTCGCAACGCCGATAGAGTTTCACACGCTACATTTTCACACTGGAATTAATTGAGCAGAACTCCGGAGTGTTGAGTTGTTCTGAGTTGAGAGAATGCTGCACACGGAAGGAAAGGTTCAGGAAGCGCTGTAGGCCTTGAGGTTTTTGTTGCCGCAGGTTTAATGAATTAAGTTTTTTTAGGTTTACTTCAATCATTTTTTGAGTTTTGCGTTCCAGAGAGCTGTTTCGGCTCAATGAATGGAAATGGTGCGGTTTGAAGAACGAGAAGGTCGTCGTATAGCATACTTCTAAAAAATTGGGTTACCTGTTTACCTTGAATGAATTATCTTCACATATTTTTATATATGATTTTTATGGTAGAAGTAAACGTTACGGCGATGCTTTACGCAGAAATTCCAGATTTTGAATGCGATCATTCGTGCGCAAGTAGTGTGCAAGCGTATTGAAACTATTGTAATGACTCTGCAAGCATAATTAAACTCTAGATGATTATATAATAGAGCTCTCAGTTGACCTCATGAGTCAGTACGCATACATGAATCAGGACGATAATGCAATAGAGCTCTCAATTGACCTCATGAGTCAGTACGCATACATGAATCAGGACGATAATGCAATAGAGCTCTCAATTGACCTCATGAGTCAGTACGCATACATGAATCAGGACGATAATGCAATAGAGCTCTCAATTGACCTCATGAGTCAGTAGGCATACATGAATCAGGACGATAATGCAATAGAGCTCTCAATTGACCTCATGAGTCAGTAGGCATACATGAATCAGGACGATAATGCAATAGAGCTCTCAATTGACCTCAACTCTGATTCCTCTTACATCCTGGCTCTGAGCATACATACACCTACAAAATGCATGAAATCAAACCAAGGAATGTATTGATGGTGATTGTAACCAACGGGCTCAGCTTGTATGTATTATTGCATAAACTCCTGTACTTATAAAAGGATAATTGTGTGAGGGCAATAATTCTAGTCTAATCAAGAATTATGTTACTGATGCTATATTTTCTGCTTTAATGCAAGGATTATCTTATTGGCGGATTACTGTTTGGATAAACGGATTGTTTGTTTGCTAATGCAAGAATTGTTTGATTATTATCATCATGGCTTTATTTAATGTAAGAATAGTGATAAATATTTTTCAACTAATGCAAGGTTGTTTTACTACATTGCTGTATGATATGAGAGCTGCAAACATTGCTGTATGATTGCGAATAATGTTGCATTTCAAGGTTTATTGTACCAAGGTTTGCTGTATTTATGACGAGTAATTGTTAATGTAACAACAAAAATTTAAAAGCATTTGATTTCTGATCGAGTATCACACATAAACTGTATTACAACATTGGTTTGCATTTGTATGAATTGTTGAACTACTGTCCGGATTATTGCTACAATTTTTTAAATAAGTACAAATGAGCGTTCATTAATGTATGGACCGCTTTGTTAACGCTCAATTAAAATAAGGCTGTCTTAAGACTAAAGTTGCTACAACAGAGAAGCGATTATCTCTAACCACCGCTCAGTCTTCCCTTGTGAATAAAACTTTGCTTTGCTATACTCCTCAAACAAATAACAAAATGAAGGTGATTATTCACAGAAATTACTCCTTCAATTTAATTTAATCATGCAAGCATTTGGGCATTAATTGATCCATCAAAAGCATGTGGATTGGCATGTCTAGAATGATGTTTTTATGATCGTTGTTACGGTGGACCGCGCAGTCCCCGAGGCCGTGAGTTCTATGCAGCTCCTTGAGTGCTATAAGAAGAATTCAATAATGCTATTTCCGCCATCTACTTTAAGTTTATTGAAGGGGCCTCGCTCCTCAAATTTACTTTGTTTCATTTAGGAAGATGTGCAGCATAATTCTTGGTATATATTCACAGAATGTCATCTCAATGAACTTTAATATTTATGTTATTCAAGGTACGTTACTTTTTCATCTTGCGTTTATTTCCCTGAGAGGCTCTATTACAACCTCCTGAGGGGTATGTTGAGCATCACAGTTGTTAACTACCACGAAGTTCTCGACAAATTAGACGTAGCCGCCATCGTAAAAGAGCCGTGGTTGCTGCTACGAATTCCTGAACGGTGTAGAAAAAGTCAGTTTTCCAAGGTCGACAGCGTAACGGGGCAGTTTCAGAAAACTCATCGAAGGAGAATTTAAATATATTCACGTGGCTCGAGGTTGTATGCAATATACATTGTAATCATACGCCGATTATCGTGCGGGTGTGTATAACAGTTTAATTCCAAACTAGTCATGTATAAAACAAACTAGTCATGGATAAAAGTAAAACCAGAAAGCCTGTACTACGATCCGAGGCATCAACCATAAGTATCGCAATTTTCAAAGAAGTGTGTGATTTGTAGTACTGGAATCGATGCGCTAGCTTATCAAAACAATCAGGAAATACTATACATGAGAGGGGAAATAAAAACAAGATATTGTACCTACTACTGCACTGGCTCTGGTCTCAAAACGTGTTCCAGGAAATCAAATTTTAAGTTTGTCAGATCTAAATTACAGACAACGCGATCCACGCTTGTGTTTGATGGATTTGTTTTGCTTTTCTGTTATTCCATCGAGAAAGTCGTTCATTAATTTCGCCGAGTCCTTAACGCCTCAAAGCCAAATTTGAAGATCCTCGGATATCACCAGCCTCGGATATCACCAGCTTGGTCGACTATCACCAGCTTGGTCGACTATCACCAGTTTGGTCGACTATCACCAGCTTGGTCGACTATCACCAGCTTGGTCGACTATCACCAGCTTGGTCGACCATCACCAGCTTGGTCGACCATCACCAGCTTGGTCGACCATCACCAGCTTGGTCGACGATCACCAGCTTGGTCGACTATCACCAGCTTGGTCGACTGGTGAGCGAATCTGCTTGTGAGCGGAAAGACCCGGGTTCGAATCCCGCTGCCGACATGGTTGACGCGGCTAGAAATACGGCATGGGACTTGGGTAACACAACCGAATAATTATCGAAGTAATTATCCGACCCAAGAATGGGCCAGAAGGTTCGTTCCTATAGCCTCATTCTATTCTATTCTATTCTAAATTCACCGTACATGAAGACAGAGAAAAATCCGTCTTTTAACTTTTGTCCCACGTTTTCAAATTCACTTGTAGCATCATGAGCATGATGGATGCCTATCTCATCAGTGAGCCATCTTTTGCCTTAAGATGCTTAGTCGAGTCTCTTAGATTGCGAATTTCGGGGAGGAAAATGTTTTTTTATAGAGTTATGAATATAAACGAGACATCATTATATGTATATCTGTAGTGCATCTCCCGTATTTAAAACTTCGGTCTAGTACGAGTGTAGCTTAAATATTTGCAACGGCTCACCCTGAGACTTTCAAGGATTGATGTTTTGTAGCATCTACTTCTCATGTGCATTGTATTCATTTTTGTTACTACAACCGTCTAGTTGTTCGAGGTTGAAGCAACGGTCTGAAGTCCTACCCTCCGAAACTTGAGGAGTAAAATTTAGACCCTCACGTTCCTTCAGTATCGTTACACTTGATTTACGTAGTTCAAGGTAGTTAATATCATTTTCACACGCCTACTTTTTCTTGAATTTTCTTATGCTGAGTGACTTTTTACCAAGTTCTTTTGATGTCAGCAGCTAGAGCATATTCTGTGTACCTGCACATACGTGTGTTTGGGAGGTGGCCCATGATGAGAAATTTCGTAAATATGAAACGAACTCTCAGTTTTCCCAGGCCTCCACTTCATGCCCGAAGAAGGGCTGTGAAGAGGAAAATCTGCCTCGTCTCAGAAGGACATAACCTTGTCACTATTGATACTCGACACACACTTCAGCCATCATGTTTCTTACGAAGACTGAATGAACTTCGGAGTAGAAATGGGATTGTATTCTTCGATAAATGATATTTAGTCAAACATAATTTAAGAATTCCTTTGATTACCTAGAGTAGTCTATTTCTACGTGATTTTGATCTGTTTGTCAATTTCTTAAAAGTCATCCCTAAGTCTCTCACAAAAGTCGACTAAGTTGTAAGTTGTAACATCGTGGTGTATGCATATCTAACTCTCCAACCGGGCAGTTGGTCGAATTCTTTAACTCTTGATAATTTGAGCATTACAACAAGCAAAGTAAAGTCGTTAATCCTCATTTTTTTTCCTGACGAATGCATTCAAAAACGCAAAAATTCCATCAAGGACGTCGAGCTTCCCGCGCCTGTATTCCTGTCACGTGAGTTAGCTTGAAAAAAAGGATTTTTTAATTCCTGCACCTTTTTTATACGTGCAAACTACTTTGGGAACCTTAGAGGCCTGCATGTTCAAGGTTTTGATTAATGACAGTGCAAAAAATCAGTGCATTTTGTTGTTCATAAAGTACTAATAGTCTATTGAAATGTTTTCCTAAAGCATAACTTCAAGAGTTTTAGAAACACGTTTCCGCACTCGAGACTTCCAAGTACATGGTGCGGCAACATAACTTCCTTTTTTCATAACTTTTTGAAGGGCAAAAAGGGAAGTTATGTTATCGCACCCTGTATGAATTCACTTTTGCTGTTCTGTGTTCGGAATGTATGTGTTCCTCGCGCCCTCAGCTGTGCGTAATAAGTTCACAACCACCAGCATTCGTGTGCATGAAGGTCACATCCTGGTTGTCTGTCTGAGGACGAGGATGTGCCACTTGCCGCCCCCGTCCGCTTCTGTCCGGCGTGAAACTGTGTGAGTGGTGGTGACACTCACTTCTTCATGATGATGAATGAGTGGCACCCTCTTTTTCATGATGTTGTATGAGTGGCACTCACTTCTTCATGATGATGAATGAGTGGCACCCTCTTTCATAATGTATGAATGGCACTCATTTCTTCACCATGATGTATGAGTGGCACTGACTTCTTCATGATGATGTATGAGAGGCACTCACTTCTTCATGATGTTATATGAGTGGCACCCTCTTCATCATGATGTTGTATGAGTGGCACTCACTTCTTCATGATGTATGAGTGGCACTCGCTTCTTCATGATGATTTATGAATGGCACTCATTTTCGTGATGATGTATGAATGGCACTCACTTCTTCATGATGGTGTATAACTCGCAAGCTTAATTAGCTCTCTAATAAAAAAATTTTCTTCCTAATTTATTTTCTTCCAATACAAGATATGAAAATATCTTATCTCTTCATATGCTACAAAAAATCGTAAATTTGATCGTAAAAACAGCGCATTTATCTTTGATAGATTTTTTATGTTCTGTTTTAATCGAGAAACAAATTCCACCCTTCATATTTAACTCATTATGGTACACCAAGCTTTCTGCATCTGAAATATATGATCTAGTCCCGTTTATAATTCGAAACATCGTAGTGACTGGACCATTTGTGATTGTGGAATTACGTTTGACAATTGTGAAATTATAAAACTGATTCGTTACGTGCCGAATCAGTTTTATAATTTCACATCTGATGTGACGAAACGGCCCACTTGTGATCTAAATCGTAGGTTAAGCCGAAACTGTTCTGGAAAACTAAAGGACCTGCTGAAATTAGACGTAAATTGATAGTTTTTTGACAGTGATGTTCAAACGTTATCCAGTTTTATTATTCAATGGGTACCAAATACGCTGAATATTAGAAAAATTCCCACTGAATTATGGTGGAATAAAGGAAAACATGTAATACACAAGTAAATCAAGCATGCAGGTTGGTCACTGTAAACTTTATACCAACTCTAGCACGAACTACTTACTTCGTCATACGATCAACGTATTTGTTGACATAGATCAATCTTTCTCGAACTAACTGATCTCCTCCTTGTTCCTCAGACCAACCATGGACCTTGTTTGTACCGCTCAACGACGGGCTACCTGGACCGGGGGTGGACGGCTTCTTGAAGGACAAAGACAGGACAAAAGAGCTGATTCTCAACCATCTGGTGTTGGGCACTGTTCTGGACCCGGAGGCTGGAGACGAGATCGGCCTCCTCACACAGGGAGGGACTATGATTTCGCTCACCGGAGACCAAGGTATGCTCATTAGTACTCGTTCTAAGGATTGTCGGCTTTGGAAGTAAGTGTAACTACTGCTCTGCTTATTTTCTTAGATCTATTGAGCCTTTGTTGTGTACTTCTTCCTTGGCATAAGAAACGAAAAACGTCATGGATTGAAAAAAAATATGTGGGAATTTCGAGTAATTATCATGTGGTATGGAATATGTACGTAAACTGTGGAGGGTATACTTCAGAAACGATTCCACGGCATTTGTTTTTTTATGACAGTAGCGACATTGAATGCAACATACATGCGAAAAAAATTGGCTGTTGTTCAAGAGCATCCATTATTTAGTATACCTTACGGCGCTAAAACTCTTAAAGACCGGGCTTAGATAAGTGTGGTCATTCTGTTTGAGGTTTTCATTTTTGGCCTGTGTTTAGTACGGTGTCTGTTGAAAGGTTTCTCGGAATATGTAACTAGGATTCATCTTATGCGCCCCAAGTCTTCGTTTTTATTGGTTCTGTTGATCGGCATTTGTTATAATTTACTCTTGTAGTTGGAATGATAACCTCTTATCCAGTCTGCTTACTGCACTGGCGAGGTGAAATCCCTATCTGAATAGAAAGAGACTAATTTGTTTGTTCCTATTGGTGAATAAAATAAAAATCGTAGCACTTTTATTTTGTCCGTAAAAATCCATTTTATTGATTTTTGTGCAGATGGAAAATTTGTAAATGGCATTAAGGTTGTTGGCGACAGACTGCCCGTTGATGGCGGGGCAGTGGTGATCATTGAAAAGTATCTTCCTTTGCCTGCTGTAGCCACGGAAAACACAATCCAAACTGTGACCAAATCTGACGCGCCGGAGGTGCCTGTGATCGCGAAGATGAGGAAGGTTGTGCGACCTGGGAACGCTCGACCTTCTCCTTTGATGGTTGGCCGTCGTAACAAAAAACCTTCAAGGCAACTTAGCGATTCAGAAATTGGTACATCGACAACTAGGTTTGAAAAATTTAAAACCAATAGAAGGAAAAGCTTGAATGGAGGCACTCCAGCTAATCTTGATGTAAGCACGCCGATTTCCACGACGGAGAATATCGGTGTGACGACAATGGTAGCGGCAGCTGAAGAAGAGCACTCAACTACTGAATTGTCTACGGTTGAAGGCGAAACAACATCATTTGAGACCGAAAATTATTCCTTTACTGAAGAAACTACGACTGTGGGGACACTGCCCTCTACGTTAGACATATTGCCAATATTTTCTAGTGTTGCAACTACACCTGAAACTGAACAATCCAATCCTGATTCTGAATCTCCGTTTTCGACCTTTGAAAATTTCATCAAAACCTCAACAAATGAAGAAAATCTTTTCACTGAAATACAAGAAGATGCCACTACTGTTACAGAAAACATTGAGAGTGAGTCCCAAACCTCCACACCCGAAACTCTGCCTGAACTCTCGAGCGATTTTGTCCCGTTAAATTTGTTTTTGGAATCTGAGAATGCGACTGAACTTGAACTTGTCGATGAAACCCCATCATCGACTGCAGAGATGGAGTCCATGGTCGAATTATCGAATAAAACATCAATTTTAAACAATCCCACAAACTTCCTGAATTGGTTGGAGCACGAAATTAAGTTCAGGGGTCGTTTTGGAGGTAACGAGTTCTTGCATCATCTTGTTGAGTCAGGTGTTGCTGAGGAGCTCAAGAGACGTAAGTAATATTCTTAATAAAAATTTGTGAATTTTTTGAAGATCCAACTTGTCACTGAATAAATTTAGTTTCTGCCAACTATTTTTAAACGGAAAGGTAGGTAGTAGCCAAAGAAAAACGGGAAATACTGAACATGTTGAGCATTGAAAATGTAGCCATCATACCCGTAAGATACATATCATTTCAATGGTCAGTTACGAGTACATGAAAGTACTACGAGTAATAAAACCTGCTATGGTTGAACATAAAAAATGTGCCTATACCTCTGAAATATCGTTAAAGGCGTTAACCCTTGGGACATTATAAGATTTTAACTCAAGTTCTACTTCAATATTCAGCTCAACAATTCACTGCCATCATTCCCACCGACGAGGCCTTCTACGCTTTCTACCCCATTGACTGGGGCTTCAACCCCTTCCTAGTGGAGAGTTTCCTGAACAGAACTCTGCGAGAACACCTAGTGGAGGGAGACGTGGCTCTGGAAGAAGTTCCTGACGGTGGGGTTCTCACGACACTCGCTGGCAACACAATCAGGATCACCAACCGTGGAGGTTAGACATTCCATTGCATCAACGAGTTTATATCTTCTTGTTCTCTCCTTGATATCTCCTTGATATCTCCTTGATCTCTTTTCGACATTTTTTGGGCATGTACTTGCTATCTCCTTGATATCGTGTTGATATTTTCTCGACACTTTCCCAACGTCTTCTCGATGCCTTCTTGATTGCACTGACACCAGCTAGTATCTGTCCCAGCTTTGTTAATTTTGCAAATTTTTGAAAAAACTTGGAGGACTTGGCAAAACTAACTTGAAGATAACTTAAGTGACCGGTTCTCGATGTCAAAAATACAAGAAGAACAATATTAAAATTTTAAGTGTGCTAGTGAAGCAGCTTAGTAAACGAAAGAAGTTTGGCAGAAAAAAGTTTGGCAGCAAAAAGTGTTCTTAAGCAGCGTTTCGTGTCACTGGGTTCAGCTTGAATTAGAGTGAGCTCAAGTTGAGCCTTATGATTTTAATGAACGTAGAAATTGTTACACTACATTGGGTCGGTAAATATTATATCAGTGTTTGTTATTTATTAGGTTCAAATAAACAGGAATTTGCTTCGCGGGCTGACACTTCGCCCACGACGATCAATAAACACGCGTTCTCACCTCAGCATCTGTTGATTTTGATAAATGCACGACTTTCTGGTCGCTATATTCATCTGTGTGAAATATGGCAATATGTATATTTACTGAAAAATACTATTACCAAATCCTTGAAAAAGTTTTTTTGAATTTATTCACAAAACATGCATTCCTCTGACATTTAAAGTAACGTGTACGCCTGTAACATCATTGCTTCTCTACCTGAACGGGCATTAAAAACGCAGGACTTCTCCTGTGATTGATTTGCATGAGTGTGGAGATTTTCATGCGCGTGCAGGCGCATCTAGTCTCTCTTTTTAATATAATTGACAGTAAGACTGAAGTCAAACGGTAAAATTGAAGAGTTTTTTGGATGATTGATTACTTTAAATATTTTATGAGTATTTTCGACGCTCAATGATTACAATTGGAACCTTGTAATTACAAAACGCCATCGTGCTTGGATATTATTCTTTAAGCGTTATTTTTCATTCAGACATACGTTAACCTTGGGATTGCTGTTTAAGTTAAGAGGGACTAACGAAAATTTTATTTTATTTCCACGTGAGATGGAACGAAACGGAAAGCATAACCAAGAATCGGATTTCTTGACGGCGTGACAAATGAAATTACCTAGACTAGGTAGCTATTGTGCGCACTCCGAGTCGTAGATCTTACATATGTACTCGTATGCACCGCCATATATTGACGGCAAAGAGAGTAGAATCGTATTGTCGTCACAACTCGATGTATGAAGAAAGAATACAAAGTTTGTAAAGGATAAAAATTGGCTTTGCCAATGTTATAGTCAAAGTTGATTCCAGTTATTTACCGGTGCAAACACGTTTGTGCCACGAGGCCTCCACCCACACCTCCCACGAGAGCTAGGCTAAACAGCATATTGAGTAAATCATGTTTATGCATATCACAAAGTACAGTATAAATCCACAGTACATGGCTTCAGGTTTTCAGTTCTTGACGCTAACATTTTAGGACTAGTGATGCTGCTCCCAGCGACTGTTCTCGTCCTCGATGCTGAAATTTGTAGTGGAGGCTCGTTCGTTAGATGAGCGGGCAGTACAAGGTCGCTGCACCGAGTACAGTATTACAAATAAATAAGCGAATGTGTTGTGAACTTTTAATTTATTCTTTCCCGTTAATCCTGATGATGAGATGCAAAAATTACTGTTATTAAGTTAGGACTCACTTGCGTGGTCGATGTCTGATGGTTATAGAACTTGGGTAGTAACCCAAGAATGGACCATTCGGCTTGTTCCTGTTCTCTTGTTCTATTAGGTTTAACTAATTTTTTATCCTAAGACGAAGTATACATGTCGTTACGTATTGAACAAAAATTTGCAGCAAAAATGTTAACCTTTCTTTAAATTTCAATGTAGTTTTAGCGAGGTAAGTTAACTCCGACAATTTTCAAAAGCAAAGCATAAAGCAAAATTCAACGCACTGTATTATTAACATGAAATTTTGAATCATTTTAGCATGATGTTTGATAGATACCATCATGATGTTTGATAAATGCCATACGAAAAGACGAAGAAAGAAAAAAGGTTCTTAGACGAAATGTTACAGAGCTCAAAACATATATAAACACTAGGGTCTTTGTTCCAGTAAAGTTGCTTATTTTCCAAGCACTAGACGAAAATACTGGCTTCAAGTCTGCCGACGCTGCTCAGAAAAACTTGTAGGATAGCGTCTGCAAAAATGACTGTGCATCTTCACAAGATTGTCTTGCGTGTTTCAAATTGTATTTTTGGTAAACATGAATGACGGTCCCGATTACCTTGACCACGAGGTCGGTGAGGCTCCCATTGAAGATCCCATCTGGAAAAACGTGGATTTGCTTAAGTTCAGAGCTGGAATGTGGACGACTGTGCAGGCTGGCTGCTTCACTGCTCATGATTAATGTTTGTTAGTGAAAGGTGTGTCTTTAATTTCTCGCAGTCCTTTGGCAACTCTTTAATATCGTGTTCACTTTAGTATATGAATTGACTTGGCTGCTAAATGCAATTGATTCGCTAACAGTCAGCTAACTTTCGGTTACCGACGATAAATTAGGCGTTGAATGAGCATTTTAGCTCATTTGATGAATTTATACTCAGTACAAGACCTCGTATCCAAAATTTATATCCAACGCAATACCTAACCTGAAATTCCGTCAAATGAGAGTTCGCGAACATAGCTGGGAATGGAGCAAGCAAAGAATTTACATTTTATTAAATTTACACAGATTTTAAATTATAATATCGTAGGATGAAAACACATGAGAAAACCCACTTCACTGAGACCTTCTTATTTCATACTTTACAGCTTGGGACTACCATTCGATTGAAGTGTTGTCTCAACCCTATTTTAGTTCACAACTCTTTTGAACAATGCACGCTTAGTTTCGGTCCTTGGCTGCATTGCAAAGTCAACCTTTGAACAAGAAAAAGTGTCTATATGGGTTTCTTAGTTCAAGGTTATATTCATTCAGAGAAAATGGCCCTAGGGATATTTCAGTCCACGGTTTACGATCATCAACGTTTAGCTCCTTGGGGTTACGAACGTCTGTTGCGTGAAGACATGTAGTATGTACGAAGGTAAAAGAAAACGCAAGTTCAGTTTTTTTATGTTACACGTTACCTTGCTCTTATTCTCGAGGTGTGAAATAGCGAACTTGAAAACTACTTCACACTGCGATTGTGAAATATAAATATATATATATATATATATATATATATATATATATATATATATATATATATATATATATATATATTTATATAAGGACACGTGCATGACTCATAATGTTGGATTTGAGGCTCTTCGGACGCGTGTTTTAAGCTCTAGTTTAACTATTCGGAAAGTTGCGATCAACAAAGCTATGGTGTCTGTGCAATTATTCTAACATACTACACATATATTAACCAGTACAAGAAGCAGCGTTTTAGAAAACTTTTAACGCACACAAAAGATCGATACCCAAACATTCGTACAGTTGTTCGCTGATATTTGCACGTAATTTTTTCTGTAATTATAATATAATATTTAATAATATCGTTAGTTATGATTATTCCTGCTTGAAATTATTCGTGTGTTGTGACAGAAGAGCTGAAGGTGGAGGGCGTGAAGGTGATGACAGAGAGCGAGACTACAAGTTACTTCGGCAGAATTTATTCTGTGCCAAAATTCTTCCACGTCGACCACCAGACCGTAAGTGGAAGAGTCATTGCAAAACCGTTGTTCATCATTCCTTCTCGTAATTTTTCCTCGTAGGCAATTTTTGGAGTACTTTTTCGTCGTATTCATTGCTGTCTTATAACACCTCGCTGGAAATTTGGATAATCTACTAAATCTGTTATTAATATATAAAATTTCATTGAATTTACTACTACTGAAGATTCGTACTGCCGTTCAGCTTTGAGACGTTGTATGTTTCTTCTGTCGTCTGATTGTTTTAATTTGAATAATTCTGAGGAAATAGGACGAGTAACGTGATTTTTAAGAGGATTAGATGTCAATTACTCGAATATGAATGTATTTAATATACTTTCAATTAAAATTTCGTATCATTGTAAAAGTGTGAAAATAGTTGAAGATTTACATGAGAATGAGAACATAGAAAATTCTGAGAAAATTTTGAAGTGGCTCTTCTCGCAACTGGCATGAGACACTCCTTTCATTATAAATATCCCAAATAATTTTTAATTATAATTTTAAAAATATCAAATTTGTTACCCAGGCTCAGTTACGCACGTACGTTTTACAATGAATTTTTTCAGATTCATCACATTTGATCATCCCATGAAGTGATTGGCTATTAGCTCCTATATGATGTTTTATTTTGCAGGTAAACCTTCTTCAAAAGATGCATCCACACCTCGAGAGAGCTCCTCTACTGGGCAGTCCATGGCCCATGTCTCAGTTCCTGTCCCATCTTTATCCTCGTACAGGGTCGTTCGCTCCACCTCAACTCTTCGGCTCTACAGGCCAGAACATTGGTTGGGACAGCAGCGATCGCTTCCACGAATATCTGGGACGATCACACTTATCTCATCTCGTTCGATCTTTCGATGGTAGGTTTCCTTAGAATTATTAGCCTTTTGTCAAGGCTGTTTTTGAATCTGTTTTTTAAATCCTTTCATTAAAAAGTTGTTTGCGTCCGTCTTTTACTCATCGAGATAAAATTTAATCAGTAAACATGTGCGTGGATTTTAGATTTTGATAACGCAACTTCGTCGTCTTCCAAGCGACTGACAAAGATTCAGTGTTTTGTGCAGCCACCGTGGTCGAGTGGTCTGCGGCCCGTGTTCTGTATCGGGTCTCTGCTTCATGTAGAAAGACCGCGGGTTCGAACCCGGCCAAGGACACGAGTTATTTCTCGTTCGCCGCGCCGTGCACTCAACCCGCTAAGCACTCAACTCCCCGCCCATGAAGACGCCCAGCAACCTCCCGGGATCGTCGCATGGAGCTCACCATCACCCTTACTCTTAGAATGTTAATCTTAAGAATTTGAAAAACCAATGTACTAATGTCTATGTACTGTGTACTCGATTGGAAATAAAGATTGTTTGTTTGTTTGTTTGTTTGTTTTAGTAGGGAATGAGATGACATTTTTTGCTTCTATTTATACCTAGTCTGATCAGAGTGTAATTTTTTCTGAGCTTGGATTGTTAATGTACGTCTTGCCCACAGTAGAGTAGAAGTTGTTCCGGATGGTAAATTTCCAGTTCTAAGTTTTTCTTGGAATATTTTCACAGAGATCAAATTCCATGACTACTGTTGGCTAAAAATTTCTTAGTGTGTTACTTGGTCTCATGCGGACTTGAGGCAAGAACGATTACGGCACAAGCATGCAGCTGATGATATAAATCTATAAGATTATTTTCAATGTCTTGGTCTAATACGTACTTAAGTAACATGGCTGCTATGTGTGATCTTGCGGTTGGTTGCTCTCGCATTATTATTTTAAAATACATCTATAATATCACTAGATGTCTTAATTATTTGTGAAATTCAAAGTAACTTTTATTATGGCTGCTGAATTAAATTAGGAATGTAATAATAAAAAATTTGTTGACGGAGACAGTATTTGACATCACTCAATGTTTAGTGTTTTTGTCACGAATCTGACCAGTTACTGAATGCTTGTTAGAAAATCGTTATTTGAAGTTTACTAATCACACCCAATGATGCAGTGTTATATAATACTAGCTACGATCGCTTTGTTTTTTGAATTTACCAAACGAAGTCGCTAAGGCTTTAACTTCGAGTAACTGAATGCTTGCAGCCATATTTGTATTTGACTTTTCCAATGAGTTCGTCCTATGCTACACGGATGATTAATGTTTTAGCATTTATGAGAACACATTTCCTATTATAAAACGCTTCATTATTCATTTGATATTATATCTTTAATTTCACTGAACATTATCAACCCAGGTTAATAATTTCTGTTTGATATACCAAAATTCTATGGTTTTCAGATGAATCGAACCACTTGGAATACACGGCATTGATTCCATCTGATCTTGACGTCATGGCTTGGATATCTTCCCAACCAACCCCTTTCTCAGAACTTGATGACAACGAAGAACTCGGACTACCTTTCATCGACCCGTTCTTGGAAGACGCTGAAGAAGGAAACCGCTTAGTGGGGAGTCACATTCTGAAAGGCAGACTGGATATCGCGGACCTGACGAATGGATCACTCGTGACTACTATCCTCAACGACACCTTGCGTGTGACCGTCTTCTCAGGTGAGAGGATAGTAAGAAGCAAAGTTACCTTTCATGTCACTTTCAAGTCGTAGTTTATTAAAGAGTTTTACTCTCTTATTTCCTCTTCTGGGGGAAATAGATCATTTGCATGAAGTAACGAGTTTAATTTCAGTTTTTTTTAAATATGATTTCCAGAGATTTAACCAAATTACGTTCATTTCGTTAAGAACAACTTATGAGTGTCTGAGTAAATCTTATTTTCAGGTTCAAAATCTTTTTATTCTAGTCTCAACGAGTTTTTTTGGAAATATCTTATTAAAATAATGTTCTTAAAAGTGATACGTATATATTGTATTTATAATTATCTAAATTGACATTTTTAAAGGCAGAGTTAACTTAGGTACCTTGAATTACTTACGAGTCGTACATGCTCCTCAATAGATGCGTGACTCCGGGGCAATTATCATATAATCTATTCTCATTCATCGGCTTCTTCATCAATATTGTAATTTGATAATGTATTTTTGAGATATTGATATTGTACTTTTAGCCATGTGGCTTTAGGGTATGAATTTTGATATTAGTTTTAAATATTAGTTTATGTTTGCCTGATTCATATTTTCATTGATAACGCGCTCGTCTCTAAAGTAGTATTTTAGAAAACTCATTACCATAATTATACAAGCATGTGTCAAAGAATATTTGATTTGCCAACCACCGTATAAAGCAATTAAAGAAAAATGAAATGTCAAACTTTAACTTCATCACCAGAATCAGTACAAGATTCCAGCACGGTTAGCTAAATATTACTGGACGTTTATCTGAATATTCCAGAACGTTTAACCGGATATTCCACGACGTTTAACTAAATATTTCAAGACGTTTTGGTTAAATATTCCAGAACGTTTTGACTTAATATTCTAGTATCATATTTGTGGACATAAACATATAAAACCCTTGACATTTTTTCCAGACGGCAGGATAAAGGTTGGGTCTACGCAGCTGGTGCTGCCAGGAGAAAGCATCTACAACCTGGGTGTGATGTACAGGTTGAGGGGCCCACTGCTTCTCTCAGCTCTGTCTTCTACCAAACCTCAAACTATTCCTGAAATCGAGGTACGGCTTATCATTATCTCAGGTTTACTATTTGATACTGAAGACTAGCGAACCAATCTGTGTGTTTTCATAGTTGTTAACTTCATTAATCCTGACGCAGAATTTTTGATGCGTGTTAAGTGTGTAGAATCGAGTGTTTTCTAAATTTGTTGTATATGTCTTCAGATCAACGTGAATAACTTGACAGAAAATTGTTCCTAGACTTGTTTTCAATTTACGCTGTACCTCTGTGTCATTCTATGATACATTATCTTATTCTACACGCTGCATATTTTATCTTAAAAATGCCCTCCATGCTGAAACAAAACGTCATTTTTCATATGTGAACACATCGCATTTTCTGTAGAGTTGGAACCTAAGAGACGGCTTGATTTCAAGATGTGATCTCAAAACCAAACTGTCCTCAGGTTGAGCTGGAAACGGAAGACGTGCCCGAGCTACTCCCACGTGTTGTCACCCGCACAGAAGTGAGTGTCTCTCGTCAAGTCAACAACGGAGTCGTCGAGGTGGTCCCCGTAGCATCCTATGTCGAAAACTTGGGAAAATTCCAGCTCCTCACGCTCTGAACTTTGTAGTTGCGTCTTAACTTGCTGCTCGAGGTGAAAATAACCCACGAAAAGTAAGATAAAAAGAGAGATTAGTGATTTACGTTGTATTTTCGTTACGTATTGATGTGGTAACTTTTTCCTGAAGGGAAAATTGTTGATTTGAAATTGCTCTACACGTCTTCGTCCAAAATGTCTCGAATCGTAGATACGTTTTCTTTTTTAAGTATCCGATGTCACTGAATTTATCCCCT
The DNA here is from genome assembly GCA_006783055.1 of Trinorchestia longiramus. Taxonomy (NCBI): domain Eukaryota; kingdom Metazoa; phylum Arthropoda; class Malacostraca; order Amphipoda; family Talitridae; genus Trinorchestia; species Trinorchestia longiramus. The sequence continues at coordinate 108,967 of VCRD01001235.1, forward strand.
GTTTTCACCTCTTCGAAAGTGCCCATTTAGGTTAAGGTATTGTACATATTTTAGTTTTCTCCCTGTTATCCATGCTATTTTGCAATCAGCTGTGGATACTATATTAATATTTGTTATCCGAGTGTGTTCTTTAATGAGTTTCTTCTGTGTTATGTCTATCTACTTTTTCCATATGACTATCGATGAAAATTTGAGATTTACCATCGACAAATTTATAACTTTGCTTCTAGCTTATTTTTGAAGTATTCTTCTCAGACTCGAGATCAAAACATCAGTCACAGCAGTGAACAACATTGTAGATGCTGATTGCTGATGAGCAGTCGTCGTGTGAATCTTCTTCAACTAGCCTAGCTTTCTGATTAAGAAATTGCTCACGTTAGGTTACGCCAGTACACAATGACATTGGAATGAACTTTTTCATAGAATTTTGAATGATCGCAACATTTATTAAGCTTCAAATTAGACAATCTGGTGCTGCACTCTTGTGATTAACCAGAAACTTACAAGTTGCGTTTTTGAATAGATACGGCTAAGAGATTTTTAATATTTTCTTTTCTAACTTGTAACGCTCCTCGTGTCGAGAAAACTAAGAGTTGTTTCTCTTAAGAAATGTCACTTCAAATGCAGTATTTTTATGCCAGCTAACATCGCGTGCCCATTAGAGCAGCGATCAACATCATGAAGCACTGTAAATAAACGCTTTAAGTTACGCATTTTGATGGAATATAGGTAGAATCATTTGTGAATATTTTTCGCTAGTTATGTTATAGTGGCCAGTAATTTTAAGGTTGCTTTTTGCACGTTCTAGTGTCAGACACAGAAGTGCCTACGAATGCATTAACGCGAAAACCCTCATACACCAGCCGTAGAATGTCCTGTCCTTCCAAAGAATAAGTTCTTGGAACATTAAAAAAATGTTACTCTTAAGTGGTTATTACGAACAATTGTGAGCAGATCACAGGCTATGACAAAGAAACAAACAAAAATTTCGACAGAGCACGAGAAATTTATTTTGTAACTCAACGATTCTTCGCATTCAAAAATAAAGTTTAACGCTTTCATGCCGGAATAATTTGTGAACTAAAAGTTGTGTATAAAACATTCTTGCAACTGTTTACAAAAAACGCTACGGGTTTTTAATAATAATTTAAACATCAATGGTAGATAATTAATGCAATCGTAAAGTAACAGCCTGAAGACTTCGGTCAGAGGTCACCTCCGAGAACAAAGTCTCACTGGAACGTGCGATCGGCGGTACAGAGCTAATCTGGTCACATTATTCCAGTGTTAGGTGTTCAAATGTAATACACAGGAGCTGTTATACTGCAGCCGAAGTCGCATAACTGTTTAGAAATTGAAAGAGTGGTCTTAAATTTAAGGTAACCTTTAGCTATTCGTGTTTTGTACTATTTATCGGTGGTCCACGCAGGCTCTCTCCCCTTTAACTGTTTACTTGCATACAGTCGAGTTTCCAATCGAACTGAGTTGATTTCGAGGTGACGAAATTTTGCAGGTATCTCTCTAACCATCGTCTGCCTGAGGTAGCAACTCTTGATGGGCAAATATTTCATTATTCACGCGAGGGACGAAGAAATAAAGCAAGCCTGGTATTTTAGATACATTAACACGTTGACTCCGAAGTGGTACGTATGTGTACCACTCAGGTTAGGTTCTATAATTTTTTCAGATCCTTTTAGTGACTATGCATACAAAGTGAAGTTCTACACCAATCAGGCAATCGGAGTCAACGTGTTAAATAGTAAAATAGCAGCGAAACTCTTTATTTTCTATGATTTCTTTAGAGATTCGACAGTTATTTTGCACATAATTTTTCCATAAATAACTGAAAAGGCAGCTTATCTCTTGATTAATGCTCACCAAACTCGAGTTGTTTGACAAGGCTTAACTACAGACTTTCAAACTACAAAACTGTTAATACAGAATTAAACTTATTAGCAGCAGCACATACTTCTAGTACTGCAAGAGTTCTCGTAGAATTTGTAGAAGGTGAAGCATCGTGTGCAGGAGAAGCTGTGCAGTATTTACATAGATGCTTCCATCGTTTATAATGCGTGAATGTTTGTCCAGTTATTGTATGCAGTGAGGAGAGTAAAACCAGAGATGTTCATTTAGTTCTTGTTTTTGACGTAGCCAGAGTACATTCACATCCTAGTACGACTTTCGAAAAGACTTTTCCACAAAATTATAAGTAGTCAGAAGGAAGCTCCATCAATTACCTAGAGCTGTTTCATGGGTAAAAAGAGCAGACCTGATTGCTGAAATTATCGAATACTTGTACCACTTGGACTATTAACAGTTAGACACGAAATAGATGTTCTTGTTCGTATAAACGTGACTGTTTCACGACGGTCTGCCTCGTTGTGTCGGAATAACATCGCGGACTGCGTAGCACCACCATGTATAGTGAACCAAGTCCTGCTACAACGGGCTGAACCACAGCACCAAAATAGCCTTCAGTAAGCCCATTAACTTTTAAATCTACGATTACCAAATAAAATTTCAGTAAATTTTTTCTTTCATTCACACCACCATGCACGATCTAACTTTTACTCTCAAGTACCGCATAATGAATGGAATTTTAGTTTTCTTGATAAATTTTATAGGTTTGTCAGACAATACACATGCACAGATCAAATTATGAAAAAGCATTACTCTAAAGTTTGTCTAGCCACCTTGAAGAGATGTATTCGTTTGCAACAGATTAATAACTGATTGAGTTGTATATGAAACAACATCATGTATGTGCAAACTTAACATTCTGCATAATCAAGAACAGCATCAGCTTCATGTGATATGTACAGCATGATAGCATTAATAATCGACTAACAAAAAAGAATAGCAACTTCACTTTACTATGGAAATAGTATGTGTGGGGACACAATGTCAAAGAATTATTATACGGTGCATGGGATGTACATAAATCAGTACAGGATCCATGGAGCTACGGACATGAAATGTAACAATGCAGCCTTAAAAACTAACTGCAACAGAGTATTTACAATGCTGAAAAAAATTTCAATGACACATCAACCAAAACTTACTTTCTTGCAGGTAACTTCAGCCAAGGTACATTTTATCAAATTTCCATGTGAAGAGAAAGAAAATTACTTTCAGACACAATTGGAGCTGAAAAATCTATGAATTCAAGTTCAATTTTCACAAACAATTTTAACCAATTGCAGTTACACAAGCATGAAACAAAAAATATTTGCTCAGGTAAATATTTTTACACCCAACAAGAAATGTTTTGACCAAAGTATGTTGACGGTGAAAACCAATGATTTCAATTCAATGAATGCTGACTTGTACATTAAATTAAGAAACAGAGTTTCAAATTCAAATTGGAGTCTCTGAGTAAGTTTTCAGTCATCTAATTCATCTAGGAACTTTTCTTGCTTCACAGAGAATATAGAGTATCCATAAATTGTTAATACACCTAGTCCTAGAAAACTGCCCAGCCACTTATTCCTGCGGCGCATACGGAGTAGTTTCTCCGCTCTCTCTATGTTCTGAAATGAAAAATAAGAAAATTTTCACATTTAAGAATTTATGTGAAGCCTCGTAGTTATCTTAAAAAAATGATAAACCCAATTGGATAGAAAGCACAAGTGAATAACTCTCAGAATTGAAAATTATTTGCTTCAATACCTTTTGGCAGGCACAGCTCAAAATGATTCTAATCTTATTAAATCACTTAAATAGATAGACTTACTTGTTTTTCAACAATCTTCATGTACTGTTTCTGAGCAGATGATAGTGTTGGCATATCTTTTTCAAGATTAAGTTTAGGCATGTTTTCACTACCAGAGGATGACATATTTGTAAAAGGAAAGAAGATAATATTTTTCTTTTCAGATCTGAAATACAAGGAAAATCATATATTTTTATGTTCAAAGATTTTTTTAACTAGTTATATGAGAATGATATATAATAATGAATAAAATATGATTTATGTAAAGATTTACTTCCTATTTCACAGATGTCCCTTGAGCTGCCAATGCTCTGAGGTGATAAACTGAAATTAAAAGCAGACAGTATTGCTTCATAGTTGATATTCAATTAAATTACAAGCAATGCAACTTAACAAATTTTTAAAATGCATTTTACAATACCACTGCAAATTAAGACATAGCTAAATGTAGAGTTAGTTCACATCACTCTTTTTGCCTCATAACTTCTAACATTATAAAAGGATTTTTGCATCACACAATGTATCCCCTTGATTACAGCAACAAAATTGATGAGAAAAACTTTTATTGTGAAGCAAAAGGTAGCTTTAGCTGAAGAAATTAAGTTAAATGGAAATTTAACTTCATTAATTTGAATTTTCAAATATTTTTGTGCTTAAACATTTGCTACATAATTGATTAAGGTTGAAGAGATTAAAAATCTTCTTTTAAAAATATAATATTTTGCTTTTGTCAGTTATATAAACAATTGCATTCATATTGTGCCAATCAGTTGGCACCAGAATTGATATTTCTGCATTTTTGGAAGATTTGGACAGACAGTGACATCATAATTAGCTTAATAATAATAATCAATATTTTTATTTCTATGATAATGAATGACATTCAACATATAACAATTCAGATGACTTCTAACAGCAAACTAATTAATTAGTGGGACATTTTTTGTTCTTCAGGAGAGCTAAATAAATTATTTCTTTTCCTTCCAATGAAAATTGCTCTCTGACAACCAAACACCGGTAGCAACGATTATTACATAACGCTAGTCAATGTATAAAATGGTGTTATATATTTATAAAATACTCGTGTACATATAAACAATACGATTGCTTGCTAAAATAGCCATTTTTCATAAAAGCATGGCATCTAATTTGTGTTTCTTTAGAGATACTGAGTAATATACACAGCTCAGTTTAACAGAATGTGTAGTGAAATCCCGGCGGTGAGAAAACAATCTCACCCATCCGTCTTTGTGCTCTGGCATACTATTATCTTTTAAATTAGTAACGAACGAAATTCTCCGTTTTACCTAAAAATTGAGTGTCTGTTCTAATTTGCACGATTTACATTCACAAACGATTGTATACAAGAAAAATACTATATTATAAATGCCATTCGTCAGAACTAGTTCTAATATTTTTAAAGCTGTAATTATAAACAATCAAACAACTATATATTAAGCGTCAATAACTTTCATTTTGACAAGAAATGAAAAATAAATGATTCGTCGTTCGCAAAATAGATCACATGTATATGTTCTATAATTTTTTTACGGTAAAAATGAAATCCTAATTACAATGAAAATTTGACAGAATTGTTATTATTCGTGAATTTTGTAACGATATAGTGTATGAGAATTTTTAGTTGTCAACATTCTAATATTTTTTGCAAACTAGACAAAAAAAATTGTTTGAAGGAAGTTGCGGAATATCCGGATAGTCATCGACGAGAATTAGTTGTTATTCTGTGCATCGGCTAACGCATATGGCTGGAAATCGCTAGACTAGCTTCAGAAAAGTGAGTTAAATAATTGTGTTGTATACTTTCCTTAGTAGCATTAACATTCAGCCTAAGGTCTAATTAAATGTTGACTAGCTATTAGCGTCTAGAATCTGGTTTGACTTTGCAGTTGTAGTCCCACCCTAAAATTGTAATCAAGGGATCTACTTAGATTTTAAAGTAGAAAATAAATAGATGAATTGAGTTATAATTATAAGTTAATAAAAGTTCATCTTTTCTCATGACAATATTGTAGTTTTATTCTTCACTTTCTTTGGTGTCTAAACTCAGTAAAAATAATTATATAACTTTCTTATTAGATTGTTAGTGTTTTGTTACATTTACTCACCTGGTAATTATTGAAGTTTAATTTTAAATGATTATTATTTTGTTTTAATATTCCTGGTTTCATTCAAGTGAAAAATGCCAGTGATTTACATGAATAACTTTGATACATTATGAGGTATGGACATATTTAATATCTTTAAAGTTTTGTTACAAGAAGAGAGAACCAGTCTACCATTACAGAGAAGCTAATTGTACTACTAATGCTAAAGTCCTTGATTCACATCTGCTGCTTACCTGTAGAAATTATATGTTATCATTAATCAACTTTATTTGATCATTGTTCCATGGCTGATACTAAATTTTATGATAGCATTTCTGTTAAACCTGTGAGATTGAATGTCTTACGTGAGATTGAATGTCTTACGTGAGATTGAATGTCTTACTCTACATTTGCTTGAGATGTTGTTGGTCTGCACATTTTAGTTTAGCAATCTAGTTTGTTTGCACCTCATCAAAGTTGATTTTGTTGATGAAGAGTTTGTAGTATTCTAAGTTGCATTGCATAGTTGCATCTTATAGATCAGTGCTACTCACAGTGGTGGTCTGTCATTGATACCAGTCTGCAATCCATCAGCTACTGGGATTTGTTGTGTTTCCAAAAAAAAAAGAAACAGAAGCATAGTTTCAATAATTTTGCTTTATATTATTTTACTACAGTGCTTCAATTATTTCATTTATTAATCAGTACTTAACTTCTATTGTATTCATTATTTACCTAAAAATGTTTAGTGTAACATAGTATTTATAAAAATTATTACAGCTCTCAGGCACATTGGAAGTAAAACTGCCAGCATGCCACATCAGTTAAGAAGCTCTGCTGTAAACCATTTAGTAACAAGGAAATGCTTCCATCACTAGATGATGTGTGTGTACATCATAGAATCGGCAATTCAATTAGGTTAAATCATTTACCATGTCAAATTTTGTCTACTTTTTTCTGGTGTTTTCAATGTTTAATCATATACAAAGGTTTGTATTAAGTTTCTGATTGACTGTAATTTATAGGAGAAATTATTGACTACATAAAGTGTTAGTCTGTTGAAGATTGTCTTCTGAAATCTGCTGCCAGAATACTCAAATTACTAGTTAAACAAAATTGTTTTTGCATATTAAACATTGTTTTTAAAGCAGTGTGGCCAGTGCAAAATATTTGCTTTTTTTAAATATGGTATATGTAAAATTGGAAATTCCCTTCTTCTCTTTACAATAAGTTGAAAAGAAGTCTTCAATAGATGATTGTAATCAGAAAAGTGATGAAAAATTTCAGTTTGGAACAGAATTTTAGCATGAGAGTTTGAAAAATATGGTTGAGACATCATGAAATTGATTTGTTTGGGTAAATTATTTACTTGGTTCAACCCATACCATTCTTCATCAAAACAAATGATATTGAAAGCATTTCTCTTTTGTTATAATGAGTAGGGTTAAATATAAAGACCTTTAGATCTCCTACTGAGTGGAGAGAATTTTTGCAATAAAAACTGTTGCAAAAATTCCAACTTTTATTGATCAATCCTTCTAATTTATATTATTTTCTATATTTCCAGATGGGATCAATACCAGAAGGGCCTTGCCAAGTGAGTAATCACAAGTCAATTTTAATGTCTTATAAATGCAGTCAATTGTATTGCTTATGTCACTCAATTGCTGTCATGCTTGACTTCTCATTCATTATATAACTATCTCCTCACAAGTGAATCATAATCTCAGTCTGTGTATTAAAAATAATTTAAACTGCTTCAAATTTAGCTCTCTTGTACCCACACATGTGTGGACCAGTGGCTGTGGTGTGAGGCACCAAAACAGGGAAAAATAAGAACCCTAGAGACCAACACTTGTGTTCAATCCTGCTTCAAAATTGCTATGCCTGTGATCTTCAGCAATGCAAGTGTGTGCTGTGCTTTTGCAAAAGCCTTAAATAATATTTATGGAACTTCACAAGGTCACAGTTATTTCTAATTGAAGCATTAATTACATTCATTGCACCTATATTGCTTTGCTGTTCATCTTCCTTTTTGCTACATTACACAAACTTTTTATGGTTTTGTAGAAGAAATTTCACTAGGTTTTGAGGTAAGTGCTGCCTATTCTGGTTAAGGGTATGAAGTATGACTCCTATTGTAGATAATTTAATGAACAAAACTTCCCATATAAGAGTTGAGTTTCTTATAGAGTGATCAGACCTGTTGCTTTAGGCAGGAATCTCCCTGTTGAAAAACTATGTTCTTGTTCGTGATTCAACGTTATAGTCAAACAGTCCCATTCCACTTCACCAGAACACCCAAAGGAAGAAAATGAGCCTGATATTTTGATGGTTATTTAGAACTATATTGAGTCAGGTAAATAGTTTTTTGTCGTTTATTAAATTAAGATTTTTTAAACTCGTTTTGCTTTAGTGTATGGACAATAAATATCTGGCCTGTTTGTGGCCTTTTTTAGTTAAATTTTGGCCATAAAGAGCACTGAGCGTCTGGCAAGTGGCAACCCTTCTTTGCTGTTCATGGCAACATTTCTCAGTTCAGCAACCGTTGTTGCTTCGAGTGGGTGGTGTGAGTGCAGCTCTACTGTTCGCTGATCCGCTTTGCGGTCGTCAGCTGTGGAACGAAACACCGTTGCTCTTTGAAAACCGCTTTCTTTGTTCAATCAGCGCGAAGCCTGCCGTTGCATTCTCACTGTTTTGCGAGCCAGAAGTAAGTGCAGTGTGCCATGCAGACTAAATTGAATGGTATTTATACATTGATGGGGAAGCAGGAGGGTGGTATATATCAAAGGGTTGCTGCAGTGTGGACAACCGCTGTCCGGGAACTGGTTGAAAAGCTCATGCTCTTGTTGCTCCTGCTGGTGCGTGCTCACACACCTGCGCTTTGTGAGTCATCCTTCATGGTTTCTTACTTGTACTTCTCTACGTCAACGTACAATGTATGAAACTGGCTTGTTGTTATCAGCCTTTCGCTATTCACTCGCTTGCAAATTTCGTCGAGCAAATGTCATTTTCAATGTTTTTTCATTTTGTTGTCCGGAAACTGCAGCAGGAAAAATTACTTCATAGTCTGCACTTTCCCGTAAGCGAGCTTGCGTCACAGTGCGCATCTGAGCACCATCATTCCATGCATAATGCTTCTCTTCACTGCGTTGTTGCTTGCTGCTTACTTCTGGAATCACGTTGATGTTATTACAATTTTGCGTTACCAACCTTAAGAATAGGTAATTTTCTATGTATGCATTTATTCGTTCCTTCACTGCATGTTTTCACTAACGTTAGTTGTAAGTGAAACTATGTATTACTCTGTCGATTGCCACCGCTATGCATTGCCTGGTGACACTGGGCTGGATGTGTGGCCTGGATATGAGGGCTGGATGTGTGGCCTGGATATGAGGGCTGGATGTGTGGCCTGGATATGAGGGCTGGATGTGTGGGCTGGATATGATATGAGGTCTAGAGGTAGGCGTGAGAGGCCACATCAAATGACCTGATCACGCGTCGCTTGCATTACGCTACCGTAATTCAGATGCTCGTGTTGTAGAATAGAATAGAATGAGGCTATAGGAACGAACCTTCTGGCCCATTCTTGGGTCGGATAATTACTTCGATAATTATTCGGTTGTTTACCCAAGTCCCATACCGTATTTCTAGCCGCGTCAACCATGTCGGCAGCGGGATTCGAACCCGGGTCTTCCCGCTCGCAAGCAGATTCGCTCACCAGTCGACCAAGCTGGTGATGTGCTCTTAGTTATGAACCACAAACTTCATTATAGCGAGACTGAACTTGACACTTTACTGCCTGAATCAATTTTAGCAATTCACTCCTTCTGCACTGCTTGTGTTGAAACTAGTAAGCCGGTGCGAATAATGCAACTTTTGACTGAGTATAAACAGAACATGTTCCGTATTCTTCACACTCCTTTGTTAGACTCTGTTTTTAATTACAGGCGCTATAAACATTGCTTTTCACTGTGACGAATTCGTCACAGTCGGGCACAAATTATGTTGCTTCAAAATAGAATCTTTATTATGATTTCCAATAAAGTCTGTACTTCCTCTTGACTCGAAATAGTGAGTTTTTACAGCACAACCAGGTTTGGTTTAGAACTGAAATGCTGTTTTACGTATTTGATTGACGTCTGTTTTTGAAATATCCTTGTTTTTGTTCGGAAGTCAGTGTCAATTAAGTGCTTGCAAGTCCAATGACAAAGTTATTTATTGTGCCATGCTCCTGCCAACACAACGATTGTGTCACGCTCCCGTCAACACAACGATTGTGTCACGCTCCTGTCAACACAACGATTGTGTCACGCTCCTGTCAACACAACGATTGTGTCACGCTCCCGTCAA